>CANYLF011201951.1:0-10305 GCA_948193215.1 Bocquillonia castaneifolia
CATTGCAATAGAGAATCAGGTTAGCTAGAGGACCATGAGCACGAGCATGTTTATATGCATTTTGGTTTGAATGTAATGAGGGGTAGTGAGATAAGTTTGATATGTTCTTGTATATATATGTATATACTTGAGAAGTTTATATAAAGAGGTTTTGAGGTCAACTATACGTTAAACAAGATTTTGATGTTCCTTATGTGTAATTGTATTGTGTTTTAAAGTTGATAAGTGGATGTTTATATATATATATTGATTTTGAGTCTATGGGAGTTTGATTTTACAGGGAAAAGTCGAGAATTCTGTTTTAAAACTGTGATTTTTGGGAAAATAGTTCGTTTCAAACTTTTTAACTTGACAACGATCGTTGTTAGGTTAACAACGATCATTGCTATTTTGCAACGAGCTCGTTGCTGATTCCCACGAGCTCGTACAACCTACTGGAATTTTTGGCAAATTTTCAGGTTTTCACAACGATCACTGTTCATCCAACAACGATCGTTGCTAATTGTACAACGATCGTTGCACCCTATTTAAAAAAAAAAAAATTTTTTTGGAGGGAGTTTTATTTGAATTTTAATTTAAGATTAATTACTATTACTATGTGTTTAAAACCTTATTATATTGTTTGGTTTCGGGTCGTTTCATTGTAAGAAGAAATGCAATGCAAGAGAATATGAGACTGAGATTCTGTTGCATTAAAAAAAGCACAAGCTGCCTGGTACATCGTGAGGAGCTGTTGATGAACAAGAAAATCTCGGGTTGGTAGATAATGGTGGATGGTTGTCTAGCCGAAAAACTTGATCCGAGGCAAAGAGATATAGTTCCAGCTAACAGTGAAGGGCAGTTGAGGTGATGAAACCTGAGATGCCCAGTAACCAGAAATAAAGGAATTGATAGAGAACAGCCCGATGGTGCCAGCTTCTACAACATAATGTCCTTGTCTTCTGAAAGTGAAATGTTAGCAATCATAAGTCTCATCTCTTGAAGCAAATATAAAGCTGAAACTCTCAAGGAATGAGTCCAAATAGGCTGTCTGGATCTTGAAAGTAGACTGAGCAGGCCTTGTGAAACAAAAATGTCTTCCTCACTTGCAAAAGCATGAAGAGAGGGGAATAAAGATGCCAAAGTGGATTGTCCGAACAATTTTTCAGACCATAACTTAGCTGTATTGCCATTCCCAATATCAAAACTAATATTATGTAAGAAAAGGTTCCAGTATTATTGCTTTTGGATACAAACTTTCTTCATTCCTCTACATATAGGGGACAATGCATTATGGTTTCCAAAGATAAGGTAGTCCCAAGAATGAACTCTAGAGCAATATGAAGAAATCAAGAAGAAACGTCATCATGTCTTAGCTTCCACAACCATTTAATAATAGACTAGCATTTCTTAAACCTAAAGGACATACATCAAGACCAGCATTTTCAAAAGGTTGGCAAATTTGAACCTAAGAAATCTTGCAAAGAGAGCGTCCTTTATGGTCACCTTTCCGAAGAAAATTCCTTATATAACTTTCATATTTAGTAACACTCGAAGCAAGCATCTAGAATAATGACATCAAATATATAGGCATGCTAGATAGGACTGATTAAATAAGCATAAGGCGACCAACATATGATAAAGAAGTACCTTTCCACATTGCCAATTTAGAGGTGAACTTACAAACCAAAGGGTCCCAATTGCGAAGGCTAAGAGACTTACAAGACAAAGAAACTCCCAGATAGCAGATTGGGAATTTTTCTACAAGGCAATGAAACAAAGAAGCACAATGTTGCGTATGAGAATCCAACACTCCTATTCCAATAAGTGAACTTTTTAGAATAGTTGATTTTAAGGTATGAGATTAATTCGAAACTATGGATAAGGAGGGGTACTTACCTCAGTAATCCACATCATAGCGACAACTGCCGCATTATGCGTTTAGTATAGGGAGCTAATAGTGTGAGTCGCCACCTGAACCGGCATCGAAAAATCCATTGGTGCACGTCTCGATTCACTTAAGAATGCATAAGATGCTTAAAACTCAGAGATTCAACGATCGGATTGTTGCATTCTTAAGGCATGATTATTTACAAACAACTCATAGGATTATATCAACCTTCGTTTCCTTTAACAATAACAAATAAAGCATACAAATATAACTTACATTTTACAACATAATTATCATGCAAAAAGGTGAGTTTCTATACAAACAAGGATTAGTTTTACATTACCAAACCATTATTAATTCAATTTACACGCAAAAGATGATATCAAATACAACTAACACAATAATACAACCTAAGATTTCTACCATTTTAGCCTAAGATTACCAAATGAACATTTTCATCTAATTTCTTACAAAAGAAGGTTAGAAAACTTACTTGATCGCTGCATTCCATATGATATTTTTATACAACAAAGTTTTAAAGCACTAGAGGAACCCATACATGCACCAACGCCACTCTTTGGGGCTTGAATGGCCCCAACGCCACTCTAGAGAGTGGAGTTGAGGCTCAATGCCACTATGGGAACCACTCAAAATAGTGGCATTGCTTACCCAACATGCAGAGAACAACTAAAAACGTTGAAACATGCAATTTCCAGGTTTACCAAGCTCAAAAATTGATAGAAAACACAACAAAAATGCAAATGCAGGATGCAAACAACCTAAGAATAACTTCTAAATTACAAAGCATTTTAATCAAATCATTTACAACATATTAAACAACTTATAGTGAACATATCGAATGTACAGTAAACATACAAAACATACAGAACATATAGTGAACTGCTTTCAACAAGAATCATGCAAAATCAATTATTGCATGCATAAATCATACTGATCATGTTAGAATGATGTAGAAACAACCTATAAATAATCTATAATGGCATTCACAACCCTAAATCTATTCAAACAAACATTTCCATATTTAATGTTCTATAATCATACTAAACATTCAAAAACACATTTTAACCATGCAAAATTGTATGTTAATCATATAATAATGTTATAAACATCATAGAAATCATTAATAGACCTAATCTAACACATAATCATGCCTTAAAATAGAAAATCAAGATTTATGCAAGAAAAGTAGAAAACGCAGTACGTACATTTAATTCACTTTTCAGGCAAAAATGGAGCAGGTGAATTAATCAATCCACACAATGGACATGAAACATGATATTTGCATTATAGTCACAAAAAATCACTTATTTTAGGGATTTAGAACTCTTACAGTAATTAGCTAAGATGAATTGGTTCTATCAGCTAGGATTTCAACTTTAATAAGAATTGCACTACACGTACAGGAAGGCTTGAGGTCCCTCAGCTTTCGTGAGTTTTGATTGGCTCCTTTTAGATTATGAATCACGTACTATTGATGCAGGTGCAATGTTGTTTTTTAATCTTCAAAAGATGAATGAAAACCTAGAACTCTAGTGCAGTGAATACAAAAGCAATTTTTATGAATGCAATTAATTTTATGTTTTTTACTTTTAATTGTGAGTTAATTTTGACAGAGCTTTTGTACATTGATTTCTGCCTCCTCCCCCCCACCCCCCCCCCCACCCTCTTTGAAGAGAAAATGAACGTGCCTTTTATAGGTAGCGGTTCCTATGTGGTAGCTTGATTATTAAGCTAGAATTAAAATTTAAATCTTGGTAGGAAAGAAGCTATCTATGCTTTAAAATTCAAAAGAAATGGGTGTAGATAATGATCTTTATTTTAAAAATTGAAAACAATGGATGATGATTATGATATAAACTTTCAAATTCAAAACAAAAGATGAATATGATGATAAAAGCTTTGAATTTTAAAAAGAATGGATGAAGATCTCAATCTAATCTTTGAATTTGAAGTTTGAAAATGAGATTAACAGATGAAAAACATTTAAAACTCAATTTTGAACTGTCAGCTATGAAACAGTGGCATTTGGACATCAACGCCACTCGACACCAACTCCACTATCATAGTGGTGTTGGGGCCTAATTGCCCTCCAAGAGTGGCGTTGGGTCCTTTTGGGCCCAAAACGTCCGAATTCAAAAAAGTGCATAAAAGACAAAACGTGTGGCTATCATGCTATAAAATTTCATATCATTTTGATGCATTTACAGGAAGTTATGAAGAAAACTATCTGAAAAATGTACGATTTTAGGTCAAAATAAGGTCAAACAGATGTTTAATGCAAAAAACACATTTTAATGCTTAAAAATGACTGTAAAAACACACACATGATTAATCAAAGATACCAATTACTCGATTCATGCTTTTGAAACATGAATGATCATCATTAGGACTTTCGAGCTGGTTCCCCATTTCTGCATCTAAAAATTGGGTGTCTATAATTTGCCCCTGCTTTGTTAGAGGTTTGTAATATTAACCAATGATATGGAAAATGATGACAAAGCACTAACACATAATTTTTGGGAAAAGAAATGCGTTCCTCAGCTCTGGAAGATGAAACCTAATCTTGGACCTCGGCTTCCTTGATGAGACTCCATGGGGATTGCCACTGGGATTGGTATGTACAACAGTGTATTAAGAACATCAAGATGGACCCTGGATATATTAGGATGGACCTTGGATGTTGGACGCTTATGATGCTTGACTGGAGGTTGCCTCTGATGTATTATATCTTCAGCAAAATTGGCGTCGGGTACTTATCATCTTCAACCAAAACTGCTTTTGATGTAATGGCGTTAGATACTTATGATCTTCAACCAAGACTGCTTCTGATGTATTATATCTTCAGCAAAATCATTCTAGTAATGGCGTTAGATACTTATGATCTTCAACCAAGACTGCTTCTGATATATTATATCTTTAGTAAAATCATTTTGGAAAATGCATCAGACACTTATGATCTTCAACCCAGACTGCTTTCGATGTATTATATCTTCAGCAAAATTATTATGGAAAAGGAATCGGATACTTATGATCCTTAACCAAGTTTGTTTCTAATGAATTATATCTTTAGCAGAAATCATTCTAAAAAAGGTATCGGATACTTATGATCCTCAACCATGACTGCTTCTTATGTATTATATCTTTAGCAGAAATCATTCTGAAAATGGTATCGGATACTTATAATCCTCAACAAGGACTGCTTCTAATATATTATATTTTCAGCAGAAATCATTCTGAAAAAGGTATCGGATACTTATGATCCTCAACCAGGACTGCTTCTGATGTATTATATCTTCAGCAGGGAATATAGTGTCGAATACTTATGATCCTTAATAGAGATCGCTTCCGATGTATTATATCTTCAACATGGAATATAGCGTCGGATTCTTATGATCCTTAACTAAGACCACTTCCAATGTATTATTTCTTCAGCAGGAACTATACTGCTCATTTTTTTGTCATTTCTTGAATTTCTTGAATTGATCATCCACTAGGGAAAACATGTATTCTTTCTTCTGAATTTAGCTTCATTGGGAAATTTTCAATCATTGGATTCCACTAGGGATTAAACTGCATACTGATGTTTGCTCCAGTGGGGAATTTTTTGGAGGCCTTCTGATGGAGAACATTCAATTATTCTTCAACAATGAGTGCCAGGCTAATCATAGTAATTTTTTGCCATTTTCTACAATTTCCTGAATTTTTCTCTGTCACTCTACAACTTCCTTTGTCAATTACTGACACTCTATCCATAGTTCTCTGTAATTCTCAGTACATTCCTATAATTTGCCCCCAATTGAACTTAAATAGTCCTTTTCCAACCCCAATTTTGAGTTTTGGACCTATTTGCATCAAAACTTTCATCCTTCTTTATAAAAAAGCTTCCAAGGACTAAAATGATATTTTACCAGATTGGTATAAACCCAAGAATGGGCAGTAGCCCCCCCATTCCCACTTAGGTTTTTTCTTCTTAGATTTCTTCCCATTTCTTCATTTCTCCACCTAATCTCTTCAAATAAAAAGTGAAATGGCAGATGATCCTTCTTTGGAACCACCCTAGGACCCTGTGAGCATCTTCTAAGTCCGTGGGGAGATACAGAATGCACTTAATGGAGGAATTCCAAGAGGTGCAAGGATTCATCCCCTTTCTAATGCCAAATTCCACATTTCTAGCCTTGTGAAAGACCAAGTAAGCTTCTAAACACCTTATCTTGACTGTACATTGACTGGGCTTTGTTTACTCTACAATTACAGAGAAGTGTGGTGACCAACGCCAATATTTCATGCTTAACGCCACTATTTCATGCTCTGTGTTCACCACCAACGCCACTGTGGGAGTGGCGTTGAATGGTAAATTCACTCTTTGGAGTGGCAAATAGCGTGTTTTTTAACATGAATATGAACCTTGAATGCATGTATACATGTTATAAAATGTAAAATTACAATAGTATCCATGCTGTATGATATGTTTATTCATGATCTTAGGGTTCTTTGGCCACCAGAGTTAGAAAAACATTAAAAATGCGAGATGATCAAGTTAGGAATATACTTGTTCTTCTTTGCAGGGCATTGCTATCTTGTTTACATTTAATGGGAACTTTCAGAAGGTTTGCAATGTCTGGCAACATCTACCTTTGGAGGTCTAGGCCTTGTTTATTCAGGCTAGATTCGGTCCTTTACTTTCTACTATCCCTGATGTTGCAGACGAGCATGACAATCCTCACTGCGACCGTCGCTCAATTCAGGCTTTGATGGAGAGGTGGTTTGATACTACCCATACTTTCCAGTTACCATGTAGAGAGTATACATTATCTCCTACTTCTTTCTTTGCTATCATCAGCTTAGCATGTGCTAGTGAGAGGATTTTCTTTGATGGAGGGATTTACACTATGCATGGCAACATTCAAAATAAGTATATCCTTTGGATGCTGGGGATGATTCCTAGTAGGAAGAGCTTGAGGAAGCTCTATGTTGATGTTTTGGCAAGGAACTTATTGAGCTATTAGCCTAGCTTTCATTGGAGATTTGACGAGATGGCTCGTGTCTTTATTCTATACTTGCTAGGTAGTACTCTATTCAATGACACCAACACCATCATCCCTCTACATTTCATTGTGATTCTTCGGAACTTTGACGAGATGAGCAAGTATGACTGGGGATCACTTGCTCTTTCCTACTTGTATCTGTGCATGGATAAGACTGTGCATGGTGGAACCAAGTTCTGCGGCTTCTAGCATGCCATTCATGTAAGTTTGTTTCTGCTTTCTTGATTTTTCCTTTTCTTTGCTTAATTACATGCTTCTGACTATTGTCTCATTTTGCAGATCTGGGCCACTGAGATGGGCTTGCTATGCCAGTTTCTTCCTCTACACCGTCTGGTATCTTCCTAGTCCTTTGACGATGGGGCTTGCATCAATTGCTGATTCATGCATCTTCAGTTCTCCATCATCACGTGTGTCTAAACACGCTTACTATTAATAGGGTACAACAACATACTTTGTTAGTTCAAACGAAATTAAAATGGTTTCAGAAACTCACCTTGTTTTTTTTTTTTTTGCATTTTTAGCTTGATAGAGGAAGACTCGGTCCTTGTTTTTTTTTTTTTTTGCATTTTCAGCTTGACAGAGGAAGGCTCGGTTCGATTGAAGGGCTCTCGCCCTATGTTATGGCGACAAGAGGGAAGGATGATATGAGGATCCTTCTAGAGGACCCTGGCATGAGGATGTGGTTCCTCAGGTAACCCGTCATCAAGTATACTGTGATATTTTATAGAGAGCCCCTTGACCCACCAGTTGACATGTTCTAGGGTCACGAGTTGGCAGATGGCATTCTGGAGAGCGCTGTTGATGCATTTGATTGTTTTACCGTTGTCTCTCGGGCTAAGGATTATTAGAAGTTCCTTAGATAGAGATGTCTCCCACCACTTCCTATGTCTGATAGGATGATTTCTAAGGTAAGATCCACTTCTTTCCATTGTCTTTTATACCAAAGCATCTTGTGATTTTTCTACCTCTTAATTGTTGCTTTATAGATTCAGATGGGTATTGTCACCTTTTCTCATCGCAGGGATTTAGATGATGAGCCAGTGGCTAAGGATGGAACAGAGGATTTTACTGATGAGGTACCGGCTATACCCCGTACTTACACTCGCTCTTGAGTTAGTGATGTTCGTAGTTCGAGTAACAGAGGTGCTGGGAGATCATTTCATGGGCTTGATGCCCCTAGACCACGTTCAGCCCGTCCTCTTCTTGGACATGCTCTAGATGAAACTAATGACTTCATCCCTATCCATATTGCAGAGTTTCACAATTCTATAGTTATGCACAGATCTCGTGTTGGCATAGTTAAGAATACCCTCCAACCGGCTAAATCTTCTATTTCTTTCACCAGAGGATGCACACATGTGAGTACCTTCTAGCTTGTTTCTTAGCTTTGCTACTCTACTTCTCAAGCTAACTTGTTTATTTTCAGGTTCCCATGCATGAGGTTGCTCGTCTTACCTCCATTTATCAGGCTAGCAAGGCCAATACTATGGATTCTTGTGATGCTTGGAAAGAGGCCTATGCAACAGCTTGTAGGATAAATGACGAGCTCAAGTCCCGCCTTGCAGACTATGAGGCCCCGGAGGATGATGATGGTGGTGGTGATCATGCTGATGATTAGGAGGAGGTCCAAGGTGAACAGGAGCGCTGACAGACAACCAAAGGAGTCTCATTACATTGTAGATGATGATAAGGAGGAGGACGAGGATGAGGACTATCACGGATAGTTATTCTGCCTCTCTTGTTTATTTCTAAACTTTTACGAACTTGGTGTATCTTAAGGATTTGTGATCCTTGTACTTGACTAGACCACAAGTGCACGGGTCATTTCAATTAATAAAGTGATGAAGATCAAGTATTGAATCCCAAGGAGTTAGTGATTTCAAGCATTAAGCATTCAATTTGTACAAGGGTTATCCAAACAATCAAAAAGAGTGATTGATATAAAGTAATAAACTAAACTAAACAAGGAAACAATCAATAATAACAATCAAACCTAACTCAAGGATCTAATCCTAACTCAAGCATCTAGCATAAACAATCAATTAAAAACAATTAATAACAGTTTAATACTTCAATATATGAAGCAACCTTAGGGCATATATCACCCCTTTCAACCATGGATAAGCAACAAAACACAATTAACCACCATGAATTTAGTTGAGCAATCAATCTCTTAATGTTAGGGAAGATCACCTTACTCAAGCCTATCTCTAGGTCGAGAGTTTAAAAGTGTTTGAAAAGACTAAGAATCTCATGATAACCCATAGCAAACAACTCTATCATGAAGCAAACTATGTCCCCTTTTGTATCCCTTACAAGCGATCATTTAGACTTTCGCGAAAATGATAAAACAAGCATGTTCATACATATTGCCAATGATAATTACATCCTTCAATGTCAACTATCTTACAAATGGCATCCATGTGATGGCCAAACACATAAACACCCAATAAACACATGTATGACCAAATCCTAAGAGAGAAAGTATCAATTAAACATAATAAGCTCAATACACACAATCAATATACATCCATGGTGAAAGGGGCTCAACAAGCCCTAAGGTAAAGTAACTCACTACCCATAGCAATCAAATAAAAATAAATATTAAATGAAGAGAGAGGAAGGATATTACCCATAGAGATTAAAGAAAATAGCATAAGAAGATGAAATCCTTGCAAAGGTAAGTAAAAACTATGATTAATTAATGATAAGAAAGTTGTTTACAAAATAAAACTAACATTAATCCTGTTGGGTTACGGGTAGAATATCCCAATCGAATTGGAACATGAATGCAGCGAAAATTAAAATTTTTATCCCTTAACCCACCAAGGATTACATGCGTTTCATAAAAACCGAAGGAAGGATAAATGAAAATTACCTTTGTAGATCAATTCGTCGAGCCTTCAAATTATGTGTCTAGGTTTACTCGGATCTTCAAAAGTGCTGCATTTCTGAAAGACGACCACCCTCTACAAGTATTCACACACGAACAAACAATGAACGATCTTGTTGAATGCTAGTTCAGATTTGTTTTCTCAAAATGAAATTAGGGTTTTTCTTTTCTCTTCGTTTTCTATTTTTTTAAAGTAAAAGACGACTTGCTAAAACATTAGCATCTTACACATGTTATATATATAAGTCTGCTAGGGTTTAGGTTAAAAATGAATTTTAATTATTATTTATTTAAAACTCCTTTTAGATAATAACAATTTAAATCTCAGTCCTTATCAAATAAGGAATTTATATTTTTAACCAAATCCTTTTTAAAATCCTTTAGAGATTATTTCCTTATCCAATAAGAAAATATAACTAATTAATTACTTGTTATAATTTAAATTACGAATTTAAATTTTTCTCAAAATTAAATTC
>CANYLF011203293.1:0-16451 GCA_948193215.1 Bocquillonia castaneifolia
GTCCATTAGGTTATTTTTGTACAATTTGAGGGATAAACACCATTTGATTATTTTTGGGTTTCAGGTTGTGAGGATATTCTCCAAATATTTTGTTCTCATATTTGTTAGTGAATTTTTATTTTCTCCTTTGCCCGTGAAGGTAGGCTTACGCCGAACCACGTTAAATTTTGTGTCTCTGTTATTTTCTCTATTTTGATGCCTCCATTTATTTTTATTATTCTCAAATAAAATATTTGTCCCACTTCCATTGCGTCACTTGTGCCCGGATCAATTTATTAATTTTCCCAACAATAACATCAACATGATTGACCATTATTTTCATGTTTATTTTATTAAAATATACAAAATCAACATTGATCGTTCCGATAACGTGTTCAACCATCCAGCTAGCTTAGTCAAGCAATACTATCCACTCAGATCACAAAATGATAACTAATTTCTTTTATTTCTTTTAAAACTTTGAATTTGTCTTTAAATAAAAGGTTTTAAAATTTTTTTTCTATGTGGAAAATTATATATACTGGTAAATACTTATAGCAACCCAGTGGAATGCTTGAATGTTAAAAGGGAGTGCTAAAACTATAATTTGATATTGAATTTAAAATTTGATTCCACATGTAAAAAAATAAATTTATTCTCTAATTTATATTTTGAAAGTATAGATTATATTAGAGCGAAATTTTATGTACTCATTTTCTATTATAAAGAGTTTTTAATAAATCATATAATATTAATTTTGATCTGATTCTTTATTGAATAGCCAAAAACATTCATGTTTTCTGAACTTTTCTTTAGCCAATTTTGTAATAATGGAATCTTGTTGGACAGCATAAGGAGTATATAGGTACTCTGTCATAGTAGAGGATAAGAAAGTATATTTCAGTGAAAAAAATCGTCAGAAAATAAATATAATGTTGCAAAAATTCAACACAAGCATTTAGGACTTTTGGGTTCCCCACCCCCCCCCCCCTAAAAACGAAGGACATTTGCATAATTTGCATAATTTTTTTGTTCCCTCAATCTATATCTTTGATTGCTGGGCTAGTCTATTGGGCTTTAACATGTACTATGTACTATGATTTCTTTTTGGATCTTTCATAGAGGCTCCCTCTCCCACCTCTAAACTTAATTAACACCAGCAGTACCCAGTAAATGCACCTCCTTGCTTGGCTCCTCCATACGTACTTGTGAAAGGATTGCCAAAAGAAAATGCTCTTTGTATGTTTTTTTTCTATAGATATAAACGTAATTAAATTTGTTAGTATGTTGTGCTTTAATGAAAATTGCACATAAGAAAATTGTTAACTAGAACTGTATTTACATAAAATTTTGGACCAGTTGAAGTGCACTAAAAAGGGCCGGGCATGACCATTAGCCACAATGAGTAGTAGTTAAATGTTTGGTATAAATGAATTCCACAAAATTTGTGGAATTCATTTGCAATTCTAAATTTTTTTGTATTTAGTTTAAATTAAAACTCATTTGGAATTCTAATTTTTAAATATCATGGAGATCAAATCCCATCAAATTTAATGAAATTTACAAAGAATATCAAAATAAAGAGATAATATTATTATTATGATCAAAATACCCTTAAATTTCATACTTTTGATTTTTTATGGAATTCATTTACAAATGAATTTTATCTTCTTGTTAGAATTGAACCAAACAAACCTTTAATGTCTTCTTGCAAAAGGTTATTGAATATCACAGCCATGACCTACAATGCATATGAGGTTTAAATGAAGGGCAGATAGAATTCCTTAAATTATCTAGCATTCCTCAATTATCTTTGCTTGGAGTGGTCATTAATAAATACTAATAGTGGTATTATTAATCTGTAAAAGACAAGCACATGCTTAAAGATTGCAGTTAATTTTGTGGAAATTAGAGTATTCCCACCAAATGAATAACTATTAAATAATAAAAGAACACCGAAAATTTAATGAGGTTCGGTTAATTATGTCTACATCCTCGGACACTACTAAATAATATTTCACTATGTAGAAGAAATATTATAAGAGAGAAAGAAAGAACAAACTAAGTCAAATGTGCAAAAATTTATTTGTGGGATGAGTTGATAACAAAGGGAAGTTTCTATTATATAGCTTTGGAAGGTTCCTCATTTTTATTATTTTTTTCATGTGGGAGAAAAATAACACTATAAAATTCTTAAATCACTCAATTTTCAACGTGGAATATGAGACACGAACAACGGTTAATTTAGCAGAGTAATTGTGCATCTCTATGAATGCAGAGCATTGGGCAGGTATAGTGGGGCTGTGGGATATTTTATTTATTGAAACAGAGGATATGTCAAATTAGTGGTGGAGTTGGACTCAATTGGGGTCCTCGGGTTAGGTACGATTCTACTGCATGCAATAATAGTCCCACTTCTCTTGCCATTCAGACAAAATATCCAAAATAGTGCTACTACTTGCTCTCAAGGGAATAACAATTTGATTGAATTGAAGGTTGTTTTACAAAAAATTAGTATTTCTTTGAAAATAAAGCTCTCAAAATCTCTATCAATCCATTATCTAAGCTATTTGCAGTACTAAGATAAGATGAGCATTACATTTTCTTTTAGAAAGATTTGATTTTATCTTCTGGTTATACTAGCAGATCTTGAGGAAAATAAATATATTTAATTTTTTTTACCAACCGACAATACAGGGTTAGTATATAGTCTCTATCACTAGACAATAGAACAGACGTAGTGAAGTGACTGATTTATTATTATTATTATATTAATTAATTGGTACGGACTGTGCAGTGACAATGCCACCAATTCTATATACATAACTTGCACCAGACTTTTGACACCATTTTCGTCTTAAAATGCCAAACTTCAGTCCTCCTCCTTCTCTGCTATTAGTTGTTATTTGTATCTTGTGCATATTTTCAGGGCGGGCTGCACAATCGGCAAATTCACATACAAGAGTGGGTATCATCAGTAAATGGTGCAGAAACACTAGCTACCCAGCTCTGTGCAACCAGTACCTCTCCATCTTCCCAAAATCCATAACTCAAAGCCCCGAAAAGATCGCCAGAGCTGGCTTGTTAGTCAGCCTGTACAGAACCCAGATTACAAGATCCTATATCAACAAAGTATTGACCAAACTCAAAGCATTGTCTAAATTTAAGGAGTACCAAGTCGTGAAAGACTGTTTAGAAGTGCTAAGTGATGAGGTCTATGAGCTTAGTGAGTCGATCAAAGAGCTGTATCAGCTTCGAGGAGGCCATGGTAAAGGAGATGATGAAAATTGTGACGTTGGTTGCCATGTATCTAACATACAGAATTTTCTGAGTAGTGCTTTAACTGACGCTTCAACTTGTGTTGATGAGCTTGGTGAGTTTGTTCGCAGGAAGCATTTGGGTAGGTTAATGGCAACAATCAAGGCCAAGGCTTTAAATGCTGAACAGGCTACTACTGTTTCATTAGACTTGTTTTGCCTCTTTGCTAAGTGTTCAAATCAATTGTTTTGAAATTTTAATTGTAAATGTTACCTTTTGGTCACGGTTTTCATGTGTGCGATGGCCAATAATTGTTATTTCTGAGCTTAAATTATTGTTATTATTATTAATAAAAGTGATGATTTCTTCTCTTAATTATTGTGATTTGTTGATTGGCATAATCTTCAGTGATCTTGCTGTATGAAAAGGGGATTAACACCACTTTTGAAGAAGATAGAGCTTGGAGATTACTTTAACATAACAGAGTATAAGACCCACTTTTTTCTTTCCTGAAAGTGTCTTATTTAGAACTTGGCTTTGAGGGGATGGTGGTTTCCAACATAGACCCTCTCATACTTCCTGAATGCTACCTGTGAAGGTTAGATGGATTGGTGATATATTGGAGTAATTTCAATTAATTCGGATTTGAGTGAGCCGTAATTTAACTCAAAGCATTATAAATTTACAACAGAGACCTCCATCACATCTACAATCTCTGCCACCAATACATCTAGTGTACAAGTAAGGAACGAATAATTATTCATTACATGTCTAAGTGTAAAAGACAATAACTCACTGCATTTTTTACAAATAAAATATGAAATAGAAGATAATTAATAATGTAATTAACGTATATTTTATGTGTCAAGTATATATAGGATGTTGTATTTTCCACTTGCCACATCTGATGTAGTGTATAATAACTCGGAATGAACTCATTAAGTTCATAAATCATAATTTTCTTTTTTTTACTGCTCCTAATTTTTTTCATAAAGGGATGGGGAGTTGGGTATTGAACTCGCGACCAACCCGTCGGCAGATGCCTTCCCAATCCGATGTTTTACATTACCAACACAATATGAAGAACCATTTGAAGGGCTTTCACCTCCTCATTTTTAATTTACATGGCATGCCAATAGATAACGTTGACCTTTTGCCATGGGCTTTTCTCACAGCCCATTTCCGTAAACTACACATGATGTTATTAGGGTAAGTCCAAAAAACCTCTTAAACAAGTCTCTTTTTTTTCAAAATTTTGAGAAAATAACTTTTTTCCTCTTCCAATTGCCTCTTATCTTCCCCCCTCCTTCAAAAAGTTTAAAATTTCTACAGTTACTCCTTCACTTGAAAGAGCAGAAAAGCTCTTTTTTATAATAGTATTTATTGTATTTTTAGCACTATTACCGTCCTTTTCTCTATATATATAAATATAAAGTATAATTTTATAAATAAAAATTTGAAATAGAGAGTGGATTAGAGAGTATTGTTGGAGTATATATAATTTTATAGACAAGTTAAATATAAGAGTTTATTATTTATAATAAAATGAGGAGGGAGATAGGTAATGTTGTTGGACTTACCCTTAAGAATTTGCGTAGATCATTTTATTTTTTTTCTTTTATCTCGAGACATTAGTTTATATATATAAGACATTAGTTTTTGTTAGATTAAAGTTCAAAAAAAAAACGAAGAAAAAGAGGTTTAAATCATAGTGATTGAAACATATGTATTGAACTTGAGACTGGGAGTCTCAGGTTTAAAACCCCTCCCCAATTGAAACATTCAGGACGTTTCTCCAAGAGTGAAGCCTAGCCTGAGGTTCCCCTGAGATTCTCTGGTCACCGGAGTTAGCCTCTGAGAGTCCCCTGAGGTAGCCTGCAGAGAAAAGAGAAAGACTTGGGGTGGTCTCCGGGGTCTGACTCCGATACTTAAGTTAGAGATATTCTCTCGAGAGTTATGAATGTACTATAATGACAGTACGATACCTGATACCCTGGATGGAAGGGGTTTATATAGTGGTAGGAACAATCCCCTTGAGCCTAGGAATCCTTGTCCTAATAGGCTTTGGAGTCCTCCTTTGCTGTAGTGAGTCAGAGTCCCCCTAGGATTAGGAACCCCCTTTATGATGAGAGTCCCCTTTGTCTTAGGATTCAAGGTATCAGGACATATAATGGGTTAATGTGAGCCTAACATAAAGTGGGCCTTCTGGGCCTTTTGAGCTTAAAGGAGTGATTCGTATCAGTTCCCATTGCTATTACAGAACAGTACATGAGATTCTCATCTCATACGGCTCCTCGAAGGCCATAAATAAATTTAAGGATCAGATCATATTATTTATTTTGCTATACTTATAGGATGATAGATAGGATCAAAAAAAATATATCGACGTTCCCAAATTCGTGCAATGAAATTCTATTTGTTATAATACTAAAATTAAAGTACTTCTGAATTGATCTTATCCTTTAATAGCTTCTAATAGCTTCAATTCTTTTTTTTTGAGTAATAACTTAAAAAATTTTCAATAAAATACTCTTAAAATACTCTTTATAAAAATAAAAGGTAGAATAGTGAAAAGTGAAATATTTGTTGTAAAAATAATTTTCAACCTATCATTTTTTATCTTGAAAAAGAATTAGATATTCCGAATTATGACACAAATTCCATCTCTATGAATATAGGAAAACAGTATAAAAAAATTTACTTTTTATATTTTTTATTGTAATTAGATTCTTTTTCTCGTTCCTATTCTTTTTTCTGAAAAATAAAGTAAAGGGGATTAAAAAGAGGATAGGATTATTTCGTTCCTGATAGTCATTTCTTTAATCGGTGGGCAGGAGCATACTCTGGATCGGAATCATGGGGAGTACTGCCTGATTGTTTCTACTAACTTAAAGCCCCAATTAATATACTTTTTTAATATGTCGAAATATCTAGATAATTTAAAAAATCTCTATTACTAATCCTTTGTGTATCTTGGTGTTCCTAAGCATCCACCCATTTTTGCTTAATCACCTGTTAACATTTAATCAACTGTTAATATTATAGTAATACAGATAAATGATAGTGAAAACACAATAAGGTTGATTTTTAGAGCCCGCTTCAAGCTAGGATGACTAATCAACTAATCTTGGGGCAAACGCTCTTCTTTTCTTATGTTGATTTCTATTTTATACTTGTACATAAGAAATGAGTCAATTTTTTTTACTGCAAAATGACAAGTTGTTTTCTTTCACTCATGTAACTATCCAATTTAGTTCATTAATCCAAATTATGAATAAAAAAATGAAGATATCTATTCAATTGATTTCGTTTTCATTCTAAAAAGAAAGGAATAGGGAAAAGTTTATATTTCAACGAATCACACGTAGAGATATGGATAACACACAAATAGTTAATGGTATTTCATAACTAATTGATTGAGCGGCAAGCTCGTAGACCACCTAAAAAGGAATATTTATTATTTGATCCATATCCTGACATAAGAAGTCCAATGGGAGCAATACTTGAAATGGCAATCCATAAAAAAAACACCAATCTTTAGATCGGTTAAAATAAGGTGATAGCCAAAAGGAATTATTAATAAAAAGATCGACCTGTCATATAACTATTATATTAAAAAATATATCTTTATATGAAGAATATGAAGAAAATAATGTATGCTTAAAAAACCGGGAATGGATAAAAAAAAATAAAATCCACGGATTTGACATTTCATGATATGTATAGTAAGTAGTGGACGATTATGGGACAAAAAATAAATCCACTTGGTTTCAGACTTGGTACAACTCAAAGTCATCATTCTTTTTGGTTTGCTCAACCAAAAAATTACTTGGAAGAGCTATAAGAAGATTAAAAAATAAGAAACCATATCAAGAATTATGTAAAAAAATAAAAAAAAAATATCTTCTGGTGTTGAAGGAATTGCATGTATAGAGATTCAAAAACGAAGCGATATAATTCAAGTCATAATATATGGGATTCCAAAAATTATTAATAGAAAGTAAACCTAAACAAATCGAAGAATTACAGATAAATGTACAAAAAGAACTTAATTGTGTGAACTGAAGAGAGAGGGAGCGAGAGGGGGAGGGAGGGATAGGGATTTTAGTTCCATTTTAGAATTGGAGGATGCTAAACTAGCATTTAGATGAGTTTATTGGACGACACTGCTCTATACTTTATTAATAAGATAATTATAAGATTGAGACCATGCATATATTCCACAATTTATACTACGGGTAGTGGCCAAACTAGAGGGTATATATTCTACAGGAACACTATAAATAACTTTGAGGATATATATTTGAATTGGTGGATTGAAGATTCCAACCTGGCCAGGAGACTAAGGGAGATATATCAAGTTTATAAGTTTGTGTAGATAAAAATGGAATTATATTTTTAAATTGATTAATTTATAGTTGGATTTCTGCAAGTGTACGAGTCAATCATAGTTAAAATTTTAAGTATTTCAAGATCAAATCCACATACAATATAAATAGTCAATTGTTATATCAATTGAGGTAATTGATATAGAAATTGTTAAATACATAATTAGTTGTAAACAAAAGTTATAAATATCGAATTTGAATTAATATATCAAATTTTATATACTAGATTAAAATATAACACATTTTTATCAAATAAATTATAAAATTCAAATAAATTTATCACAAACTAAGTACAAAATTTTGTAAATTAATAATTTTTCCTATTAATTATGTCATAAAAGAGAAATTTAATTTTATTGACTACAAATTAATTTAAAATATAATAGATTTATTTTAAAAACTATAATAATAGAAGGCAAAAAATACAGATACACTCTTGAGCTTTCTTCTCAAAAAAATATTTATACTGCTATATTTTGACTAGATACAATGAAACCTTTATATAAATTTATGAAAATCAGTATAAATCAGATTTTTGGACTAACTTCATTAGTTTTTCTGTTATTCAAGTGACTCATTTGTACTGATTTTTATAAATTTAAAAGACTGAATTGTGTTAAGTCAAAATCCAGATATGTAAATATTTTTTGAAAAAAGGTTTAAGGTGAATTTGTTTATTTTGCCCATTTCTTTTCCTATAAATTACACCTGATAATATTTTTTTTGATAAATACACCTGATAATAGTTGCAAAGGTCATGTCGATTCCCTAATCATGTAGTAAGTAGTAATACGTGTTCAATTAGATAGTTGTATAATTTGTCCTTTTTTCTATTATGGAATACATGTTTTTTTTTTTTTTTTGTATTATACATGTGGATTAGTTTGTTGGCCCAAGGACCTCAAGGTTTTAATAGTGATTTTGATGATACAAAACACTGTGTAATACTAATATATTTGCTAATTGTTTTCCTAGGTGATGGATGTAATGCAAACATATGAGAGTTGATAATGAAGATGATGAGGAAGTAATGGAAAGTATATGAAGCTCGTGAGAGATGTTGAAGCTCCTAAGATGATGAAATTCCTGAGTGTAATGTTGAAGAATTGTCATGAGCTTTGATGAGTGCTTATGTACCTGGATAGATTCAAGCGTTATCCTAAGAAAACACTTGGGTTAAGGGCTAGCTTAAGCTTGTGAGTGAGCATTAACTGAGGTGGATAGGTTTAAGTGTGAACCTAATCAAAACACTTGGGAAAAGGTGAGAGCTTGGATATTATGAGCTAAGGATGTGATTTGGAGAGTTTAGGAATGGTTAAGGTTGATTGGAGAATCAAGCTTTGAAGAAAACCAAAGAAGCCAATGGCGGGACTACACACTAAGTCTATTTTTTTAGTAGCTTTTGGCACATATACAGAGATGGTATATGGTCTTATCATATATGGATGGAAAGCTACGGATGTCTAGTTTCTATATCAAAAACTAGAATTCAATTTGGAGCATTATTTTGGGAGCTATGATTTTGTACGTGAATTATGCTAAGGATTGAATGCAGAGGACTATGCATAGGAGTCAAGCTTGAAATTATGCCAAAACTTCTAGGGATGGAATTTGGTGATAAAACTTTACAGAGTTGTATCTCTAGAAGTCTAGTTTCATATGGCTTTTAAATCACATCAAAAGAAGCTGTATATTGGGAGATATGGCTGTTGGAGTGAGAAGTGCTCCAAACATTGGAGCACAAAAATGTCTTGATTTTCTAAGGCATGAAGATGATGGAGTAAGTAAACTTTTATGAGATACAAAGTTATAGAGAACAGCCTGAAGATTTCATCATATATATTTCAAAGCATATGAAGTTCTCTACAAGAAGTTATGGCTGTCGTAAAATCATGACCGCGATCTGAATTTTCAGAATCTGACTAGGCAATAGTCGCGGGCACAATTTTTGAAGTCGTGGGGTGCGATTTCGACTCTGATAGCCCCAACGGTTATATTTTGAACTATCCGTTAGAGATTGAATTTTCTCGGCCATGACATGCACTTCGCCCCCATGGTTTTCACTATAATAGACCATAATGGAGCTCCAAAAGTGGATTTTGATGAGAAAGTGTGACTAACGGTTATATTTCTTTATGATCTTATAAATACCCATCAAAATGAGTATTTTAGGGTTATAACAACCTTCATAATTCTCTTCTAATTTCTCCTAACAATTTGATCACTTTCTTTGTAAAATTTAATACTTATTGTATTTGGGAATGGTTGTTAATGTTAGCCATTAAAACAATAAGGGTTTTTATGGTTATTAGTGTGAGCCTCTAAAACACTAAGTGGATATGTTATCTTAGTGTGAGCCTTGAAAACACTAAAGGGTTGGGTTTGAGAGTAAGCCATAGGAAAACTCTTGTAAGGTTAATTTGGTGTTAGCCTTGTAAACACTAAATTATGAGTTAGCTTAGCAAAACTCTCTTGTAAAAGGTTTGGTGTTAGCCTTGTAAACACTAAGCTATGAGTGAACTTTGGAAAAACTCTCACTGTAATCCTTTGTGGATTAGTGGAATACCCAATTGAGTATTGGGGAGTGGATGTAGGACGTTTGTTGTTCGAACCACTATAAATCCTTTATGTGCTTTCTTCTTTTCTCATTCACTAATATTTTATTTAAGTTTTTAATTTTTATTTCCGTACTAATTTACACCCCCCCCCTCTCTTGGTATTTTCAATTATGCAATTAGATATTCAGGTGTATTTTTTTTTTGTATTGTACCTGTTCAAATTATATAGAGGAATTCATTTTACCCTTTTTGATAATTGAACATAGAGCAAATTAAGAAGAAAATAAACCCTTTTGATAAAAAGGAATAAAATGAAATGAGTCGTAATTCACACACTTAAGTTGTTTACAACAATATATTTATATCTAACTAATTACAATGAATAGAAATGACTAAAGTATCCTACTACTATTTCTATTTGTTGCTAGCTACCATGTACACAAAAAATAAACATATAACTTAATTAACATCCCCTAAGTTGGAGACTGGGTAGGATTAACCAGTCCCAACTTGCCACAAAAAAAAAATGTTGTTGTGCTCCAAGTGGTTGGTAAACAAGTCAGTAGGTTGAAGATGTGAAGCCAAATGCTTGGTTTGCATAAAACCATATTAAATATAATCCCTAACAATATGACAATCAATGTCAATATGCTTCATCCTTTCATGAAACACAGGGTTATCAGGCTATTTGAGGGCAACCTAGCTAACACAAAAAAGATGAAGTGAGAGTTGAAATGGAACCTAAAAATCTCTAAGAATGGAAGTGATCCTCTTTAACTCACAAGTTGTAGCAGCCATACTTTGGTATCCGCTTCAGCAAAATATCTAGAAACAGTGTTTTGATTCTTTATTTTCCATGAAACAAGAGAAGAGCCCATGAAAGTGCAATATCCTATAACAGATCTCCTAGTGGTAGGGCAAGATGCCCAATCTGAATCACAATAGGCTTGTACCTGAAAATTAAGAGAGGCATCATAAAACAAGCCTTTGTGTAAAGTCCCTTTTAAATATCTAAGAACGTGTAAAGTTGCCACTTTTTGGGACTTTCTAGGCAGACTCATAAGTTGACTTAAATGTTGAACAAAGTAACTAATATCATGCTTAGTGAAGTTGATATATAACAACTATCCAATTAACCTCCGATACTTATTTGGATCAGTAAGCAACTCTCCAATATCATTTGTAAGATTAAGGCCTTTGGGTAAAGGAAAAGTTTTTGTTTAGAATTAAGCATACTAGGTGTAGTTAAAACATCTAAAATATATTTACGTTGATTCAAAAAGGAACTAGAAGTGGAGCATGCAATTTCAGAACCCAAAAAATATTTAGCATGGCCAATATCTTTAATGGTAAACTTGGAATCTAAATTTTTTTTGATTTCCAACAAATATGCTTCATCACTCCCAATCATCAATACGTCATCAACATACACCAAAATATCATAAAAGGATTAACCACTTCCTTTGACAAACAAACAATAATCATGGGTAGATTGTTGAAAACCAAGAGTAAGTAAATAAGAGGTAAGCTCTTTATTCCATTGATGAGAAGCCTGTTTAAGGCCATAAAGAGACTTTTTGAGTTTTTAAACCTAATAAGGCGAGGCTTTAAAATAACCAGCAGGGGGAAGCATAAATAATTCTTCATCTATGAATCCATGCAAGAAGGCATTATTAATATCCAATTGGAAAATGGGCCATTGAAAGGTTGTTGCAACTACTATAAAAATCCTGACTATAACAAGCTTTACAACATGAGAAAAACTGTAAGTAAAATCAAGACCCTCTATTTGATTATATTATTTGGCGACGAGTCTAGCCTTAAAATGATCAATAGTACCATCAGGTTTATACTTTTTCTTGTAAACCCACTTTGATCCAATGGCCTTTTTCCTATGAGGGAGAGTAGTGACTGTCCAAGTTTCATTGGCTTCTAAAGTAGCTAATTCTTGATCCATAGCTTTAAGCCAACTAGAATCTTTATGTGCTTATGCATAAGTTTTAGGTTCTATGACAGCTGATACATTGGCCAAAAATGCAAATGTGCAGAAGAGAAAAGAAATCGAGAAGAATTGGGCAAGAAAGAAAGAGAATAAGGAGGTTTAGATGAGAAACTTTTTTGTTGTAGAATTAGTAACATTATAAATTTTAAGTAATGAAGTATTTAAACATAAAGATTGGAATTTAATTCTAGTGCTTCTTCGTAAAATAGGAGAATTAACATGAATAGGAGGTGAAATTGATGGAACAGTTGGAGAAGAAAGGTTAGGTGAAGGTTAATTACAAGTAGAAGTAGTAGGATGAGAAATACTATCAGAATCCAAATTTGTAGGAGAAAGTGGGATAGAAGAAAAAGTAGAAAAATCAGGTTTGAAAGGAAAAATAGACTCTTGAAAAATAATATCTCTGCTAAAATATAATTTTTGAGTATCCAAATCATAAACTTTGTAAGCCTTGGGACCATGAGCATATCCCAAAACTAAACATTTAGAAACTCTAGAATCAAATTTGTTTTTATGAGACAAAGTATTTGTAGCAAAACATAAACAACCAAAAACTTTAAGAATATTGTAATAAGGAGATTTACGAAACAAGACTTCATAATGAGTTCTCCATCCTTGAATAGAGGTAGGAAGCCTATTTATGATATAAGTACCTGTTAAAACACATTCCCCGAGAACTTATTTGGTATATTGGTATGGAATTTTAGAGCACTTGCAATCTCAAGAATATGTTTGTGCTTTCTTTCAATAATGTTGTTTTGTTGAGGAGTATGAACATAGGAATTTTGATGTTCAATTCTTTTGCTTAGAAAAAAAAAGATTGACATAAAGAATTAACAAATTCAATACCATTATCAGTTCAAATGAACTTGTTATGAGTAATAAAATGAGTTCGAATATAGGCCCAAAATTTAACAATAAGAGAGTATCATTGTGACTTGTAATTGATAAAAAAATAACCATGTAGTACAAGTGAAATCATCAATAGTTGTAAGAAAATATTTGGCACCAAAAGTAGTAGAATAAGGTCCCCAAACATCTAGATAAATCACCTCAAAAGCAAAAGATGACTAAATAGAATGTGTAAAAAAAAAAAAAAAGAAACCTTTGTTGTTTGGCAAAAGGAAAAATTGTACAAGGAACATGAAAAGATTTGACATTTGAAAGAATAGGAATATGTTACATTTTAGAAATGGAAGCATGAGCCAATCTAGAATGCCAAAGAGAAAAGTCAGGTGCAACAGAAGTATTACGAGCTGACACATGATTATTAACATCAAAAACTAATGAAGCACATAACAAAGATAAAAAAAAAAAGACTTCAAATAAAAACTATCTTTCTCTATTCTACACATACCACCTTTTTGTCTCCAAATTGCAATGACTAAATTAGTCACTTGGTCCTGAAGTACACAAAAAATCGGAAAAAAATGTTGCTTTTATATTACTATATGTAGATAATTTGCTGACAGAAAGCAAGTAATGTTAAAAAAGTGGGAACACATAAAACATGTAACATGACTAAGTTGGGATGTAGTTGAATGATAAATTGGAGTATGTTTAGATGTATAAGTTGGGTTAGAAAAAAAATGATGATGTGGGGCACATATAATTTGTGGCCCCTGTATCAACAATCCAGGAGGATCTACTTACATAAGTAGCATAACAAAGATTATAGAGATCAGAAGTACCTACAATAGTTATCATCACTCGGGTATTCGATTAGTGATAATAAACTTCATTTATGACGTTATGAATCTTGACACTCAACCTTTTCCGTTATTTCAATAATTTTTTTATAATGATTTTATTCTATTAAACAACTTATTATTATTATTTTTATTTCATTAAGGACTTTTTTTTATTGATGATTCAACTGAAAAAATTTATTTTGATCTATGAACTTATATTTTATATCAAATTCAATAAAAATGAATTTTTATAATATTACTATAATTTAATTTATAATAACTTCAATTTTATTATTCAGTGATAAAAAGTAATTAATATATGTGCTTGCTCTATTTTTTTTAGTTTTTTTTAGCACAATTAAATTTTAACAATTATTATTATGCTTTTGCATTAGTTTTTATTCATGAGTGTGCATGCGTGTAATAGCAAAGAAGAAATTATTGCAAGTGAAATTTGATCTCAATTGCTTATGTGGCAGTTGAGTTCAAATTATGTCTCTTATTATAGAGATTATAACTCTTGCATTTAATTATTATATGTGAATCATTATTTATTTATATTTTTTTTCAATAGTTGTATTTTTTTGACTTTAAATTTATTTTCATCATTCCATTTATCATATATATTATAGCTACAATGTATATAATTATTAATTATTTAATTAAATACTGAAATTTATTTTTTAGCCACTTTTTTATGATCAAATAATAAAATTTATTTCTTAATAATTATATTTATGACAATTGAACTTTTCAAAAAAATATATTTATAATCCAATTGATCTATTTATTTAAACCATATTTTTTAAAATACAATATATATGTAGCATGTACTATTTATTTCACTTTTTTAATAGTTCTTTTTTTAACTTTAAATTTACTTTCACCATTCCATTTAACATATATATTATAATTACAATGTATATAATTCTTACATTTTTTATTAAAAATGAAAACTTAATTTTTTAGTCAATTTTTTATGATAAAATAATAACTTTATTTCATAATACTTTTATTTATGACAAATGATTTTTTTTTCAAAAAAATATTTATAATCCAATTGATCTATTTATTTAAATAAAATTTTCAAAAAAAAAATATATACAATATATATATGTAGTATGTGCTAATTTGTTAGCCTCGATATTTCACTAATGATTTTGATGATGTAAAACATTAAATTATTCACAAATATGTTTGTTAAGTCTTTTTCAAGTATCACAATATAAAAGGATGCATATTTTTATTGGATGAAGTAAACATTTTGTACAAGTCACAAGTTTTATCTTAGTCGAGAGAACATGAATTAACCTTATTAAAACGCTTGGTGTTTTAGCTTAGGTGGATAGGTTCAAGTGTAAACCTTATTAAAACACTTGGGATAATGATGTTTAGATTAGATGTATAGGTTCAAATGTAAACCTTAATAAAACACTTGGTTTAATGGTGTTTAGTTTTAGGTCGATAGGTTCAAGTGTAAACCTTATTAAAACACTTGAGATAATGGTGTTTAGATTAAGTGGATAGGTTCAAGTGTAAACCTCAATAAAACACTTGGGTTAATTGGTAAGAGTTTGGAGTAAAAAGATAAAATATGTCATGGGCTAACTAAACCTACAACTTATGCACATTGGACATGGTATATTGGAAGTTTAGGGCTTAAGGAAAATTAAATGTGCATAGTCAATTTCGGATGGGCTAAATTAAACGAATTAATTGAACTAATTGGGCGATTATCATATTATAAATTATATATGGATTGAAAGCCCAATATGTCTAGTGTTCAGAAAAATTTTTATTTGAATTTTTGGAGTTGTAAAATTAAAGAAATGAATTTTTGAGTGATTTATGGTCATGCAATCAGACAAGGGACTGAACACATAGGTTGTATTCAAAGTTAAGCCAAAAATTTTAGAAAAATTATTTGAATGTGAAATTTGGTGGGGTTGTATCTCTTAAAGTCTAATTTTCAATGCAAAAAATGGTGAAGGATTTTGAATTTTCTACAGAGAGATATTCTTGTTTGAATACTGACTACTTCAGGTGCAAGTCACATGCTTTAGGCGTCTATTGTTTGAATTATTGCAAACAATCTACAAATCTCCAGAAAACGTGACATATATTATTGAAAATGTATGGATGTCTAGTTTCTAACAAAAAAGGAATCATAATTTTTCAACAATTAGAGCTAGAGATATTGAATTTTGAAGGAGACATGTTACATTTGTCAAGCAAGCTAGCAGCCTTGAAGAATGGAGCCTCACTAATCAAGTTTGAATTTCTTGGTTGATTGAGAACGGCCATTTCTGATTTCTTGCCTATAAAAGCAGGTATTTGAGGCATCAAAACATACACAAAAGCTTAGAAAGAATAGCAATTAAGAGTCACAATATTCATAAGTTATATGAGAGTTTATGTTGTAATTGTGAGAAAAAACCTCCATTCTTCTTCTTATAATTTTCACTTTGTTTTTGTATTGTGTGAGAGATACTAAAACACAAGGAAAGGTTTAAGTGTGTACCTTGAAAACACTTGGGTTTTGGGTTTTGAGTGTAAGCCATAAAAACACTTGAGT
>CANYLF011203412.1:0-11265 GCA_948193215.1 Bocquillonia castaneifolia
ATTGCTTATTTTGGAGATTCAAAATCCATGTAAAAGATTCAAATTATGTAATGATTTAGTGATTTAATGTTTTATTTTATTATTTTATAGTAGAATGTGATTACATTTATTTATAAATAAAAGTGGTAAGGTTGTAAATAAATTTTTTTTCTTTAAATATAAAAACTTACCGACGCTAATAAGAAAAGTGTCCCTAGACTCACTTATTTAACAACGTAAACTAGATAAGCATCAGCATCTTATAAGCTGATACAATTAAATTAAGTTCAAAAGATGGCGACGCAATTTGCAGTAGGGTTGTAAAAATGATTGCTTCCCGACGCAAAAAAGCGTTGGTATAGTTGTGCTTAGGGACGCTTTTTTTTTAAAGTGTCGGTATCTTATAAGCTGATATAATTAAATTAAGTTCAAAAGGTAGCGACGCAAAATGTATAAGAGTCGTAAAAATGATTATTTTTCGATGCAAAAAAGCATCGGTGTATTTATGCTTAGGGACACTTTTTTGGAAAGCATCGTTAAATTGAATTTACCGCCGCGTTGCTGAAGAGTCGGTTAGTTGGGGCTCGACGGTCATTTTAGCAATGCAAGTGGGGACGCTTTTTTTTACGTTGGAAAAATTTTTGCCGATGCTAAAAAGCGTCGTTAAAGCACTTTTTTGAGCGTCGGCAGGAGCTGTTTTTTTTGTAGTGGTGATAACGATATGAATAATATATAGGTAAAATCTTTTTATATATTTTGAACTCTAATAAAAATTCTAAATATATCTTGAATTTAAAATTATTCAGATTTAAATCCTAATTTTATAGAGTTGTTCCGAATCCATTTTTATTATGATTTTTTTCTTCAAAGTGACGTAATTTTAGTCTAAAACGACGTCGTATTGATTTTTACATTTGAAAAATAGATATATTTACAATAACTTTTAAAATTAGAATCTAAATCTGAATATTTTTAAATTTATGATATATTTAAGATTTTCATCAAAATTCAAGATATATAAATAGTTTTTGCCTAATATATAAATATATGTTCCGTTGGGTACGTAAGTTTCCTTTTTACTTAAGGGCTGGGCAGTTGAACAGAAGTAGGTGAGATGTAGTTGGCTTTACTCTTGGATGCAAGATATATATATATATAGGTATTTCAGTTCGTCTTCTCAATCTCAAAATCTATATCTATATATCAATGATCCTTTCCTACTCTCTTTCTCTTAATTAATTCATGTATATGTAGTAACATATATATTCTATTCTGATCAACCTCTTTTTACCTTCCACAACTTTTTTTTTTTTTGACCTTCCACAACTTTTATTATATAGACATCGATCTTTGGTTCCTCATTTCTCTCAGGAGCCCCACGTATGGAAGGACAAGAAGCCCCACAGGCACAGGCATCATTATTATTGCCCCATGATGATGAGCTACCACCCCAAAACTCTCCTAATTACCTCTTAACACTACCTAATTCCCTTATTCCAATGCACCCTCCTGTGAATGTGATCGATCCTCAGCCTGCAGCTGTTCAGCTTCCTGATGATATTGACTGGGTTGCTCTTCTTTCCGGCCAGTCAGTGCTCAGCGAGATGAATGGTGTTGATAGCTCTTCTAATTTAATACCTCACAATCAAGAAATTAAGACCAGTAATGATAGGATGATTATGAGAAAGATTAGCAGAATGAAAAAACATACATGCAGGCCTAGGTTTGCTTTTCAAACTAGGAGTGCTGATGATATTCTTGACGATGGTTATCGATGGAGAAAATATGGACAGAAAGCTGTTAAGAACAGTTCTTATCCCAGGTATAATTAATTAATTTTCAAGTTTATATAGATATATATATATATAATTAACATGGACATCTACAATGTGGGATAACTATATAAATAATTAATTAAGCACATGCTCATCGATGCTATTATTTGATCATGACAAAGATATATAGATCTCTGTTACATTTGCATGGCATGTTGCTTTATGAATACTATGAAACTTGAAACTTGAGTTACTCAAGGTTTATTAGTTTTATAGGTGAGCTAAACCTACACTTTCTCCTAGTTTCAACTCATGTTTCAACTAGATAATAATAAATTTAGTTTTAACTTTTAACAAGTCTAAGGTTTGTTGATGAGTTTATTTAGACCCAGTAAAATTGGAGGTATCAATTAGTGATTAAGTTGGAAAAATTAACCAATAATTAAGACAATAAAATAACTAAAACAATAATTCACATGTTAGTGTTGAATTATTATTATTATTAACTTGATCTTTGGCGGAAATATGTGGTTACACCCGGTGTCAATTTTAATTTATACTAGAATAACTAGATATGATTTTTCTATTTAATTCAGCTAAAGTAGATTGTTGATAGTTGATAGTAAATAACCGATAATAGATAATAGATACCTAATTTGTAATATCCTTTGATGAATCATTTTAAGTTGTTGTTTTATAAAATTATCTAAATAGATATTATTTTTATTTTTTTTAAAAATATAATTTATTCTTAAAATAATAAAAAATAATTTTTTTACAAATAGATAATTAAATTAATAAATAACACACACATATATATAACTTAAGAAAAAAAATTAATTATTGATAAATATAATATATATAAATGTAAAAAATATGATTAATCTTAAGAAATCTCATACTTAATAATAAATCTAATTTATAAAAAACCATCAAAAATATTATTATATAATTAAATTTATTACTAAAAAATTAAAGATAATTTTATAAAAAAATATAAGAACTAATTGTTAATAAAAAATTAAAATATGTAAAAAGTTATTTTTATAAAAAATAAGTTAAAAAACTATTTGCTTTTAAAAAAATCTCCAAAATAGAGCATATTAAATATACAGTAGATTTTAATAAAAAGAAATTGTCTGCTACAAATTTAAGATTCTCTCCAAACACTCTTATAGAAGTATATCCACTTAGCAGATATATATAAATGTACCTATGTAAGTATTTTCCATGAAGAAAACAATCAAATTGTTATAATAATATTATATGACAACAATAATATCATGAAAGTGAATAGAAAATTCCAATAAGAAAAGAAAGTGAATTGAAATAATCAATTGTTACAAGAATATCATATCACAACATCTAAATCAAGAAAGTGAATAGACTGAATAATGATGTAATATTGTTTACGGGTCACGTATATAACGATTTGAAGTAATAATTTCAGTGATATATTCATGCTAAAACTTTAATCAAAATATTTTTGGTCAAGGTAATATTCATAATTTCTGCAATTAATTAGGATGTATTTTCACTTTGCTAATGAAACAAAATCTAATATTTAACTTTTTAATTTAAGCAGTCCTAACGAGAGAGAGAGATATATATATATATATGTGTGTGTGTGTGTGTTTTCATAACAAAAAATGCAATCATGCCTTTCGATAAATCAAAACAGCCAAGGCTTAATAACTGATTTGTTGACATTATTTTGAATGCTAAGGATCAACGGCCTGAGTAATTATACAATACATATAATGTGCTACGTGGGAATATACAACAAGTCCATTGTTTTTTTGACAACCGGCTAAATTAGCCAATTTAGCATAATAAATGACAATCACATGCAAAACACTCTAACCAATTATAAAATGCATTGTGACACATATCACATATTTAATGGTGAGTGCATAATATTACGTGACGAATTCAGTGCACCCAATAATTTCTCGTTTATTGGTTGTACTTCAAGTAGATAAATAATTATCTGGAATTATTTTTTAAATTCTTAAAATTGATAATAATAATAATAATAATAATAATAATAATAATAAATAAATAAATAAATAAATAAACCAATTTAACAATTTTACATTAATTTTATAATTGCCCTCCATTATTTGATCATTAAAAAAAACACATCTCAAATTATTTTTTTCCTTCTTTTTCTTTTTTTTTTTTATATTTCTTTACTTTATTTATTAAAATCAAATAAAAGTTAAAAACTGTTTCTATAGAATGGATATCATTTTGAATTTCTTTAACCTTAAAAAAAAGGTGAGGATGAGACTTTGAGGTCCTACCTACACTCAGGACATACATTCGTATGTGTACATTATTAGGATTAATTATTTACAATTGAGATAGAGGATTGACATGGGCACGTGCACACACATATATGTTGGTGTATACCAAGTATAGGTAAGAATTTTCTGAAACTTATACTTTACAATTGAAATTAGTTATTTACCTTGAAATAGATATTTGACACATTTAAAAAAGAAAGTGATAAACACATATATATGTTGGTGCGTATAGGTAAGAATTTTCCGAGACCTATCCAAAATACTCCTAGGCTAGATTGGTTGATGTTCTTTTGCATCTCAACAAATTTCATACGTCAAGAGTTTTTTTTTTTTATTATTATTAATGGTTAGCTGAGGCTAGGTTTTAAACTGGAGACTCATCCCTATCCTTCCATGAACAGAGCTAATCCACATGAGGTGAATTAGTTTGTAGTTTAGTTTTTTCAATTATGAGAACCATACACTTATAAATAATGCATAAACAGATTTCTCATGGATACCAATAATTTTTTTTTTTGTTAAAAGTATAGAAATGAACTATAATTGTATTCCTACTGTTTAAACTTTCTTTAATCATTTTTCATTAAAAAAAACTAAAAAAAATACTCGTGTGGTTCTATTTATGTACGTGTAAAAAATAGGAAATATAGAACCCGCTAATTTTAATTATTGAGAATGTTTTCTTATTCATTGTCCAAACACTAAAAACAACTTGTATGTTATTTTTCGTGAAATTATTAAAAAAAATTGTAGTCTGATTCTGATATATGTATATATTATTATGACTTAAAAAAAACAAAAAAAGGAGTTATTACAGGTGCACACATCATACATGCAACGTGAAGAAGCAAATCCAAAGGCTAACGAAGGACACAAGTATAGTGGTCACAACTTATGAGGGAACCCATAACCATCCTTGCGAGAAGCTCATGGAAACCCTAACTCCTCTTCTCAAGCAGATGCAGTTCCTCGCTAGATTCTAATTTATTATATATATGCTCTTCTGCTATTTGGTATGTATGTGTCAAAACCACTTGATTAGCCCTTTTCTGTTGTTATACTTTTCTTTTCTAATTACATGTGTATGTAAAATGTTTAATGTAAATTTATAGTTCAATGGTCAAATTAATAAACTTTATACATTCTACGTATAAATTATATAACCTTCTACTCGTTAAAGTGTATTTAGGTCTATAAATTCATACATTAGTGCAATGTCTAGAGTTTAACCTTCTTGATATTTTACAGTCAAGATAAACAAATAAAAAAAAGAACAAATATTATTTATGTTATTCGGAATCCAAGAGCAATGTGACTGCTATATGTAATATATGCATATATCTGAGAAATGCAAATTCACTACATGGATCCGGCACCGGCATGCTTTTAATCCTATAGTTTAGGAAAATCGTGTCATGAGCCCTTTGATAAAACTTCATATCTACTGTTCTGTCCAAGTTATAAACTTTGGTATGTCAAGAAATTTAACTCTCTCCAGAGCAGGGCAGTATACTAAATAAATTATACTATTGTTCCAGGAGCTTTCATAACGACCCCTCCCAACCCTGTGCAAGCTTGCAAAATTTAACATGGACAAGGCTTAATCAACTAAAATGGCTACAAAATATTGGGGTGTAACATGACCACAGAATGGAACTTCATTGACGGAAACCTATGGAACCATTTTAAATATGACAAGGGAAAGTACTACTTACTTTCGTGTCATTAAAAGAGTGGTAATATCTCTGGAAACCAGCAACGATAAGCATTTGAGCGCCAAGATTTAACTGCATTTGGCTGGCCTAGAGCTTCGTAGTTCATATTAAAATAGTGTTCTTCACAGTAAGCCCGTCTATCTGTAGCGTAGAGTGAGGCACAGTTGGGTGCTACTGCTAGGACGAATTTGGAGTTGCCTGAGTAGGCTGGACCGGTTCGGCCACAAATTGCTTGTAAGCAGCATCGTAAGCCTGCCCTGCGAGGCTTCCCCTCATTCTGCCAGTGGGTCGCCAGTTTTCTGCAGATGCCAATGCATCAGAAGTTTCAGCCACTGAGACTGGCCGGGTAGGCCCCACTGCACTCCTCTGCCCAACATTATATTTATTTTCTGATGCTGAGTTACTGTGGCAATTGGAGATCTTGTTCCAGATGGTTCGAACTGAACCGTGACAAATGGTGCTGTTCTTGGTTTATAGGGTACTGAATGCAATGTTGTCCTTGGTGGAGCTTGATTGTTAGTTTCACTGCATGAAACTTGATTGGCATTGCCTCTTCGGTGGAACTGCACTGCTTGTGCATTGGAAGATGCTTGGGCCGAGACCATATTTGGAGGTAAGAGCGGAGATTGTTTTGCCCTCAATCCAGAAAGATAGGAGCATTGTCGAGCTTGGACTGAGTTTTGAGATGGGATTGCAGCTTGAGCAGGTCCCATGCCAGAAATATTGGAGTCCTGTTGTGCTTGAATCAAGTTTTGGGATGCAATTACAGCTTGAGCACTCCAAGTGCCAGGAAGATTAGGGTAATGTCGTGTTTGGACCGAGTTTAGAGACGGGATGGCATTCTGTGGAGTGTGAAACATCTTTTGAGAAGGGATTGCAGCTTGGGTAGTTTTCATGCTAAAAAGATTGAGGTTTCGTTGAGTGTGGAACATGTTCTGAGAGGGGATTGTGGCTCGTGTAATCCCCATGCTTGGATAATTCAAGTGCAGCAGGAATGGGCGCAACATGAAAGAACATCAAAAAAATTTGATCCCAAACTTGCAATTTATCTCAAGGAATAGGAGCATAGAATTTAAAAACAAAAATGGTGGCACAACAATGATGCCTGTGCATGCAAAAGAAGCAGAACAAAAGTAATAGACAACATGAAGCATATAATTGCTTACCTGCATCAATAAATCAGTTTGTGCAGAAGGTGATGCTATATTCGAGTCTGGCAAACAATTCATAGATACATTACCAAAATGTTGATCTCTTTCTGTGTTCGCATTCCAACATCAGGCGACAACAAAGGCATTCTCTGAGTAAAAGCTCCATTTGGCACCCAGGAAGTTGAAGTTCTCCTTAGTTCAGATAGTGCTGGATGCTGGGATTGGGTTGGAAAGGCCTCAGGTGTGTTCAAAAATCTGCCTGCATTTCTCCCAAATCCATTATTTGCAACTGAACTGTCAATTGTACGCTGGTGCAACTGCAAATTCTCGTTATCCAAAACACTATCAGGCAGAGGATTGAGAGGCCCTTGATTTGCTCCATTCACATCCCTTGATTCTCGATTTAAGACTGGAGAAATGGCATTATTTTGGTGAGATGGATGGGTAAAAGTTGAATGAGGAATGTTGGATGTTTTGTCAGTTGGACAGTCAATCGTGCTAGAGGCAGGGGCTGCAAAAGTAGAACCAAATGACGTAAAAGATATATTGTTCCCAGTTTGGACAAAAATATACTATGGTACATTATCTGTATTTCCTGTGTCTGGCAATACAAGATTTTCAGCAACAGGAAATGGGGAACATTATCCTGTTGTTTCCTGCCTTCACTTTCCAATAAATTTGTACCTCGACCAGCATCAGCCTCTTCCATAGTAAGATCAATGACATTGGAAGGGACTAAAGAAAACCTGTCAGAATGATGTTGTTCAGGCCTTTCTTCTTGACAACCCTGCGTTCTCTGATGTGCTTGGTGTGTACTGTCATGACTTTCAAAGACAATCTTCCAAGAACCATTTGATGAGATTAGCACATTAATGGGATTCTCTCCCACTTCTCTCATGATCTGAAAATGTAACACAACATATTTATCTTGAAATTTGGGAACCAAAAGTAATAATATCCAAAATTACTTGCCTCAGCTATGTTCTGATCAATGCGTATGTCTGTGTAGCAGACAGTCTGTTTTACACACAGGGCAAAGCCATATAGGCCGCTTTGAGTTCAGCATTATGAAACTCTCATAATCGAAACACTGAGCCACCAACAGAAAGACAATTGTCGGTCTCCTGGCCATTTACCATTAATTCGCTTGATTGAACTTAGTTTTGTTAGATGAGTTGAGCAACCAAAACTTATAATTTTATTCACTAGATGATAGAGTAATCAAATATTTTAAAGTAGAAATTCCTTAGCAGTTGTAATGACAGCTCCCAAGTAAGCACAAACGTGAGCACGTAAATCATTGAGTTTACTTCTAGCACGTGTGGCACAAATTATTACCATTACTTCAAGGTATATAATTGACTATTAATTGAGGGGTCAGCTCAATCAGAGGTCACACAAGATATATAATTGACTTTTAATTGAGGGGCCATTCTGGCACAAATTTTTGTTGTTTTTTTAAACAATAATCTCAGAGAAGTGGCCCACAAAAATAATGAAAGAAAGTGAATATTTTCTTTTTTTTTTTCGCAAAAATCTCATACAATTTTTATATTAACTCTTACAATGGAGAATCACTATGATATATATTTATTGCTTTAAACTATATTTTCAGTCACTTTTATTTGTTAAGATAATATTTTATTTATATCTTTTATTAATAAATACATTAAAATGATATTTTTCTCTATTTATTATTTATTTATTTATTATTTATTTGCCTTATTTTATTAAATTTTTTCATAAATTCATAATGATTTAATCTGATTTAAATTTATACCGATACACCGCGACCGATACCAATACGATACACGATATTTTACTCCGCTAATTATTTTTTTAAATTCACGATAGCGATGGGTGATTCAGTTCGAGACAGTCCGATTCAGGCCGATACCGATACACCGCGACCGATACCGATACGATACCCGATACCGATATTTAAAACCGTGGGCCAGTGGCCTTTCTACTTCTAGAAAGTCGGGTCCTTGAAACATGTTTCCTAACACTTTATTATAGTGGATGGAGCTAGAAATTCTTGCTGGGGTTTGTAATTGCATTTTGATAGTGATTTATTCTTTGTTTGCTTTTAAAATTCACCAAAAAGGATCAGAATCCAATACATGCTCTGTTCTTGCGACTTCTCCAAAGTTCTGTAAGTTTTGAGATAATCTGATGTGACCAATATCTGGCCATGAAGTTCATGTGTCTCTGTATGAGTTAAATAATTTGACCTTTGAGTGCTTAACTTTATATTTCTTTTGGCTAGATTTTTATCAGGTTGATTAGAATTTTTTTTTTTTTTTGCCTCTCAATTTTTTTGTTTTTGCCTCTCACTTCAATATAAAAATGAAAACTAAATAATTAGTTACACTACCTTTCTTTCACTAAATGGATGTATCTTGTCTGATACGGTACAGTATAATACGAGACGATGGAATGCAACGGTTGTTGTGACTTGCATTTTTTTAATAACAAATTAATATTAGTTTGAAGTCAGTTTGAAAAAAAAATTAATTTGATAGTTTCTTTCTTGTCATTGTTGTTTGTTCTTTTATTCTTCGGTCCCTTTTGTACATATTTTAAAGTACACAGTCATCTTGTGGCATGAGAATTACTTTTTAAAACATGGCTTATAATACTGAATTCATTTCTATGGTTTATATATTATTGATATTGTTTTATAAATTTTCATATGAACTTCCACCGCCTAGAATCCAACTGTAACAGAAACTGGATTGACATTGCCAAATAATTTTCAAAATTAAAAATGTATGTCATGTTCTGATGATTTGATAGTGTAGTCTACTTCAGTTCCATTTGCTACTATTTATGGACCAAATGAACCTATATTTTATAGATCAACCAACCAATGGTGATAGAGATTAGAGATAATGCAATTTAAATTGATTGGCTTGTGGTGAGGATCAGTAATGCATTTGTTCTCACTCGCCTTTGTTGTCACTTGCACTTTTTTTAATAACAGATTAATATTAGTTTAAAGTCAGTTTGAAAAAATTTTAATCTGATAGTTTCTTTCTTGTCATTGTTGTTTGTTTTGTTATTCTTTAGTCCATTTTCTACATATTTTAAAGTACACAGTTTCTTTCTTTTCATTACTGCTATATTTATATCATATTAATACAATAGCTATTTTAGTAATGTTTTCATTGCTTTTGCAATTTAATATGAGTTTAAAAAAAGTTTATTTATATATTGTAGGACTGGGAAAACTATGTGAAGCCTACTGAGTATTTCAAGCTAAAAATTGGGCACAATGAGGCTGAAGATGTAATAGAAATTATAAAGACAAAACTTACAGAAACTCAACTGAAAATGATGAAAGAAACATGCTTTGGAGGTTTTCTTGATATTCAGAAGTCAAAACTGCAAGACAAAATGATTCACCTCATTTTGATAAGAGAAGTGCAACAACCTAATGCAGATGAACTTTGGTTCAATATTAAAGGAAAGTTACTGAAGTTTTCAATTGCTGAATTTGCATTGGTCACTGGGCTTAAATGCATCGGAAACACAGATTTGACAGAGTTCAAGAGGAGTAGCTATGAGTTTAGAGATAAATGGTTTCCAAACTGTGAGAAGGTCACATTAGATCTTCTTAAAAATAGTGTCAACAAGAAATCATGGGATAGTGATAACAAAGCAGTAAACATGATTGTTCTATTCCTTATTAAGGCATTCCTGGACAACCAAGAGTGGCGAAAAAAAGGTTGTAAAAGATGAATTTTTTGAGTTAATCAAATCTGAGAAGTATAAAGACTTCCCATGGGAAAAGTACATCTTCAACATCACATTCAATAATCTCAGATCTATTTTTGGTGTCAAAAAGCCTGAAGCCAACATAAGAAAGAGAAAGAACCCAATCGATCTACCATCATCCTACAGATTGGTAGGATTTCCCTTTGGTTTCCAAACTTGGTTCTACGAATGCTGCAAGCTCACAGAAGAAAGAGTAGCAAAGATGACTATCAAAGTAAAAATACCAAGAATTTTTTCTTGGCATACAGAAGATGTGAAGCAATATGAGTACTTCAGTATAAACTTCTTCAATCAAAACATAAAGACTGTAAGAACTTTAACTTCTCAAGTTACATATTTTTTTGAAATTGAAAGTTCATTAATTTATTTATATTATGTTCTTGCTTTTGACTGATATGATTATCTCATTAAAGTATGATCTTGATTTAGCATTCTCATTCAACACATGTTCAGTGTGTATGCATTCGATATTTAGAAATTTTGATCTTCTAGATTTCTGGATGTTGGATTGAGCATTTTCTTTCTTAACATGCTGCTGAGTTAGAAAGTTTATGAC
>CANYLF011203857.1:0-10939 GCA_948193215.1 Bocquillonia castaneifolia
GAAAAGCTTATTATATGTTTATATGGTTTTTGAGCCTGTATGAGTTTATTTTTACAGAGGAAAGTCGAAAATACTGTTTTTAAACTGTGTTCTATTCAAAAATTTCGTTTGGGTGATTTTTGGTTCACAACGATCGTTGTACTATTCACAACGATCGTTGCTGTTTAGCAACGAGCTCGTTGTTATTTTCCCACAAGCTCGTGTACCTTATTGGAATTTTTGGCCTATTTCGTGAATTTCACAACGATCACTGTTCATCCACAACGATCGTTGGACATTTAACAACGATCGTTGCACTATTCACAACGATCGTTGTGACCCCAAATTATAAAAAAAATTCTTGGAATGGATTTCTATTTGAATTTTAATTTAAGATTAATTACTATTATTATATATATTAATCCTTATTATATTGTATTAGTATCGGTCGTTACATATGCGGTTCGAATTGAGCCTGACCAAAACCGATTAGCGTTTGGTTGGAAAAAATCAAAAACTAACAAAATTAAACTAAATTAGTTTGGTTTGATTTAATTTGGTTCAATTTAATTAGTTTAGTTTTAATTTTTTTTAAAAAATTTATAAATATTTATTATATTTAGTATATATATTTATTAAAAAATAATAAATACGTGTATTTTAATATAAAAAATACATATATATATACATAAAATATTAAAAAATGAATAAAAAAATAAAAAAATAATATAAAAATATAATTTTGGTTTTTCGTAGGAAAACCAAAAATTAAAATTTTCTAAAATGAAAACTAAACCTAACTAACCAAATTAATTTTTTTAAAAATCGGCTCAATTCAATCTGTCTGTCTAGTTTTTACACACCATTAAGTAAAATAGATTTTGTTCCTTATTTTCCTTCATCAGGTTTTATTTAATATAATAGATATTGGTAATCATACAATACTCATATTTATGTACTTTTTTCTTTCAACAATAACTATACTCATATATATTATTTATTTGGAGTGGATTCAAATTCAATATTTTTCCTTTACTGTATGTGGTTTTTCTAATTATTATAGTCAAAGATATCACCTACTATTTTTATATATAGTTATTGCCTTAGGGCTATCTTAGGCTCTTTGGATCCAGACTAATTCACTGTGAAGGAGTTGACACCTAGTTATGGCTTATTTGAGCCCCTTGCCCTCTCCCAGAAAAGGTAAGACGAGGTTCAAATTCGAGACCTCTTCTTGAAACCAAAATGACTTTACCATTTGTACCAACCTTCGCTGGTAAGAGATCACCTACTTAGTTAAAATTATTAATAATTATACCTCCAAGTCATCCATATTATATGGATATATGTTATACCAGAAATATTCAGTAAAAGGAAATAAACATCTAAGCTCAAATTACCTTACTTTATTTGATTCCAGTCCAACTCAAAGCATAAATAATGTACGGCCATTATTTCCTTAATGAAGTTATCTTTAAAAATAATCAAATATATTTTATTATAAATTTTTTTAATTAAAATTAGTGATTTCTATTTAATATTATTTATATTTTTTTTATTAAAAATAGAGATTTACATTTAATATTATCTTAACCAATGATCATTAACAGTTGCAAGGTTACTAAATATATACACACACATATACATATTAAAAATAATGTGAGGATTATGAATTTGACCTTAATATACATTTTCTAAAAATGTTATTACATGAAACGCAATCCCCTTCTAAAGTATAGTGTGGTGACATACATAATCCACAGTTCTCTTCAAATAAAATTACATAAATTCAGAAAAAAACGCATTTAAATAAAAATTTACATTTGTGCAAATTTAATAATATACGATAGAAGTTATATATAGAAATACTCTACATTTTTTTAGGTGAATGGAATACTCTATATTGGAACAAACTCTATATAATAATAAAAAAATTTGATTCCGACTTACACTAACTAATTATAAATAAATCTCTATTAAATTATAAATTCAATGTAATGATAAAATTTATAAAGTTCTAAGGATATGATTGTATAGAGATTTTAGGGTTAGTTTGACAAAACTTATAAAAACATTTTATAGTTGTGCACGTGATGTTGATTATTGAAAAAGTTTAATTTTTAAGCTTTTTGAATAATCTATCATTTAAAGTGTAGATTATATGCACACAAATACTTTTTTGACTTTTTATAAAATCTAATGTTTAAATGTTTTTGGGTTATGTACATTTGAGTAAAGAAGTTATGTTCTAACTAAAGCGAGGTGGTTCAAGTGGTAAACACTTAAGTTTACAGATATTACGTCTGGTGAGGTCGTAAAATAGATTTGTATGTTCGTTTTGGGAGAAGGTTATTTCAAATAGGGCTTCTCTTAACCGGAGATTGATCTAAACTACCGTAAAACGATGCCTGAGATACTTCGGCGGGATCTCCACCTATATATATAAAAAAAAAAGTTATGTTCCATGTTAAACGCCCACTTACTGCACCACAATTCATTTCTGCACTGTATTTTACTTCAGACCTTCAGCATGACCAAACTACCCCTATCATACATAAGACAATGTCATGATGACTTTCCCAATAATTACAACTTCTTTCTCAAAAAGTTCCTTAAAAAATTTACAATTGATTTAAAAGACCAAAATGCCTCTGGCCAATCAACTATAATACACACTAATTGTTTCTTCTATCCTGACACTTGTTTTTCCACTCTGTTTCATGAAAGTTTTTGTTGCCTATAAATACAATGCCATGTTATCCTCTTTCTTCAGCAAATCAAAGTTGTTTTCACTTCTCTTTCTCTGCTAAAACAAACAGAAACAAAAAAAAAAAAGAAAGAAAAAGAATATGGTTGTCAACTCTAACAGAGTAGAAGATTTTTCTTGTTGCAATGAAACAAGCATCAGAATTTCAAGTGATCAACAACAGGCATCACAAACACTGGAAATTCACAGTGTTCGTTCACCACCAAAGCAAACCACCCTTGAGAAACTAAAGCAGAGGCTTGCAGAAATATTTTTTCCTGATGATCCACTTTACAGATTCAAGAACCAAACTTTTTCCAACAAACTCATTTTGGGTCTTCAATTCTTGTTTCCCATCTTCCAATGGGGTCCTCAATACAGTTTAAAACTCTTCAGGTCTGATATCATTTCTGGTCTCACCATTGCCAGTCTTGCAATTCCTCAGGTTTGTATTAAAATACCTTTTTTTTTTATGTATATATATATATGTACATAGATACAAAAATGTATCATGTCTTTGCATTGGATAAAGGACTTTGAGTTTTTTTTTTTTTAAAGAACAGAGTGGCAGTTATTTTTTTTTTTCAAAGTTAGTGGTTCAGAGGTTAATCTGAAATGATGGTTTTTTTTTTTATTAGTGAAGTTTTGTTCTCATTCTATTCTGTTCTTGTTTGATATCTAGGAACATGATTTTTGTCTTAACCAATTCATGTGACAAATAATTTAATATTTTTATTTTGTTGTCATATAGTAATGAAGATTAATTCACATCTGGCCTTCTATATTAATTAAAAAAATATTATTGCAATTTTTTTTTATCAAAACTGACCATTTAACTCTATTTAATAATGAATCCTCTCTTCCAATCAAAAAAAATAATAATGAATCCTCTTAATCTGATATATTTTTCTGATATAAAATGCAGGGAATCAGTTATGCAAAACTTGCAAATTTGCCTCCCATAATTGGACTATGTAAGTATTAATATTGACACTAATAAACTCAAGAACAAATTGAAAATTGTTAAATTTTTGTTTTTAAAAATAAATAATAATTGATGCAGATTCAAGCTTTGTACCTCCATTGATATACTCAATTCTTGGAAGTTCAAGACATCTTGGTGTTGGTCCAGTTTCCATAGCATCATTAGTAATGGGGTCTATGCTTAGTGAGGCAGTTTCTCCAACAGATGATCAAATTCTTTATTTGAAGCTGGCCTTTACTGCCACCTTCTTTGCTGGTGTTTTTCAGGCTTCTTTAGGCCTTCTAAGGTAGTAACAGATTATTATCACCCTTTTCAATTTATGACAGTGATGGTTTCTCTTGGAATTTGTAATAACAAACAACCTCTGTTGTTGATGTTGACTGCTATTAAATTTCTTTAGCTCCCCAATAAATTGTTGTTTTCTGTAAAAAAAAAAAAAAATGTAATGTAGCACTGTCATTTTCTTCGGGGAAAAAAAATGTAATGGTGGTCTTGTTTTGATGGTTACAGGTTAGGCTTTATAATTGATTTTCTATCGAGAGCGACTCTTGTTGGGTTTATGGCTGGTGCTGCCATTATTGTTTCACTGCAACAGTTAAAAGGGCTGCTTGGAATTGTTCACTTCACTAGCAAGATGCAATTTGTTCCTGTTATGGCCTCTGTTTTTAATAACAGAGATGAGGTAAATTTCTTTTCCGATTCTGAAATTAAAAATGAGGTCTAAGTTTTTTTTTTTTTTTTTTTTAGGATTGTATTTGGTGACGTAATTGAAATTATTTTGCAGTGGTCCTGGAAAACCATTGTTATGGGCCTCTGTTTTCTGATGTTTCTATTGACTACAAGGCATATCGTAAGTAACTATATTTTTCTTAACAAAGTTCAATTATTTCTCAAATAATTGGAGTTAGTTATAATTAAGATATTTTTTTTTTCAAAAAAAAAAATACTAAAGTTTTATGGATTGCAACAGAGCATGAAGAGGCCAAAGCTTTTCTGGGTATCAGCAGCAGCACCCTTAACATCAGTGATCCTTTCAACCCTTATAGTTTTCTGCCTCAAATCAAAGATCCATGGAGTTTCAATTGTAAGAATATTGGCTAATTTTTTTCAGTAGAATGATCAGTATTTACAAGTACTTTAATTACGTGCATAATTTCTCTAAATTGAATTCTTTTTCACTTAACAGATTGGTCATTTGCCCAAAGGCTTGAATCCACCTTCAGCAAACATGTTATATTTTAGTGGTCCTCTTCTTGCAGTTGCTATCAAAACGGGCATCATAACTGGAATCCTATCCCTCACTGTAAGTTGATTCACAATATTCTTAGCTTCCTTTCAAAGCAATCTGGTCCCTGCTAAAATATTTGTCTTTCTTTTGTGTTGTGTAGGAAGGAATTGCAGTAGGCAGAACATTTGCTGCTATAAAAAACTATCAAGTTGATGGCAACAAAGAAATGATGGCAATCGGTATTATGAACATGGCTGGTTCCTGTTCTTCATGCTATGTTACAACAGGTGATGATCCTCTTATAAACCGAACTTTTTCTTTGCAGTGCCGGCTTAATTACAGCTTCTGAACCGGACCTTTTTCGATTGTTGTTTCAGGATCATTTTCCCGGTCTGCTGTTAACTACAATGCTGGAGCTCAGACAGCAGTTTCGAACATAGTAATGGCTTCTGCTGTGCTTGTAACTCTGCTGTTCCTCATGCCACTCTTTTACTACACTCCCAATGTGATATTGGCTGCTATAATCATAACGGCTGTGATTGGACTAATCGATTATCGTGGCGCATACGAATTGTGGAAAGTTGACAAGCTAGATTTCTTGGCTTGTTTGTGCTCCTTCTTGGGAGTTCTTTTCATTTCAGTGCCTTTGGGGCTTGCAATTGCGGTGAGAACCATTTTCATTGTTAAAGTTCTTACAGTTTAGATAATTTTGCTGAGCTTTTTAATGCTTCTGTATTTGTTTCAATGTCTGAATTTTTTGGCTTAAATTTCAGGTTGGTGTTTCAGTATTCAAAATTCTACTACATGTCACCAGACCAAACACTGTGGTTATGGGAAATATACCAGGAACTCATATATATCAGAGCCTCAACAGATACAAAGAAGCTCTTAGAATTCCTTCAATTCTCATACTTGCTATTGAGTCCCCTATCTACTTTGCAAATTCCACTTACCTCCAAGAAAGGTTAGTTCATCATAATTGCCAATGCCTAATCTTTGTTTTCTCCTTGCAAGTTTTTCCATTAGTTCATATTATCAAGTACTTTTCATTTTTCAGAATGAGTCAAAGCCCTTGAATAGTTTAAGTAATTTTGTTGTACTAAACTGAAAGATGTTCTTTCTGTTACAGGATATTAAGATGGGTTCGCGAGGAAGAAGAGAGGATAAAAGCAAGCAATGAAAGTACACTGAAATGTGTAATTTTGGACATGACAGGTAATTGATCTTTCGTTTTAAGAAACTTTTGTCATTCCTTGAATGTTGAATTAATCCTTCAGGAGGAGGATATTTTTAGCGACATTTGCAATTTATGCACATGCAGTAGAATAGTTTTAGCATCTAAATACTTCATCACAAACAAATTTTTACTGTTTGTTATTTCAGCTGTGACCGCAATAGACACAAGTGGTATTGATTTAGTATGTGAAATCAGGAAAATGCTGGAGAAAAGGTCCCTTCAGGTATACTATACGTTGACAAAAAAAAAACCGAAAATATCACCAAAAAAAAAATACTTTCCGATTAAATTTCAGCAGGATTTTCCTAAGTCGAATTTATGTTATTTGCAGCTTGTGTTGGCTAACCCTGTTGGAAGTGTGATGGAGAAACTACAACAGTCGAATAGATTGGATCCATTCAAAGTAAATGGACTGTATCTTTCAGTTGGAGAAGCTGTAGCAGACATTTCAGCACTGTGGAAGTCACAAGCATGATTTTCTACAGGAAAATGGAAAGAAATAAGAAAATTACTAACCCTTTTAAGACCATATAAGGAAGCTAGAAATATGAGCTATGTAGTAAAGAGAGAACCTTTCTTTTATATTATTATTGTTCCGTTTGCCTGGAATTCAAGGCAATGGGCAAATATCAATTAATGTTCTTTTTCTTTTGTAGAACAGATGAAGAGTGTTTCTCTTCAGGAAAGAGATTTTGTTGTTCTTAGCTCTCACAAACTATTTTAATCATGTTTCGTTACATAGCACAAAGCTCTCACAAATCTGCCTAAAGCAAAAAAAAAAAAAAAAAAAGATGATCCTGGACTTGGCCCAAAATCTTGCTAAACTTGATGAGAGAATTCACGATATCCAGCTTTGGTAAGATAATCGACAAAATGAAGTTCAGGAAGAAGATTGGAGTCTTCATAAGTAGAAGTGAATTTCTTCTTGGAAACCAAAAGTGAGATCAAGATCATAACCAAAACATATATATCCCAACTGAAACAAAACTTGCCAACATGTGTGATAATGCTCGCTGGCCCCTTGAAAGGGAAATGGTAAACAGTGCCATTAATTAAAAATGGATTCTATAATTTGGTAGATGGTGCGAGAACAATGAAATAACAAGTTTCATTCCCGTTTCTAAATATCTGTTGTTTAAGATTTATGCACACATATTAAGAATAATCATTAAATCATCTAGATTTTAGGTAACAATAAATGTTAACATCCTAAATTGGGACGTCCTAGTAAGGATATTTATGTAACTACAGAATTTAAAATGTATGTGTTATTAATTTCAAATTAACTAAAATGCATTGAAAAACCAAACAGACTTAAATTGGATGACATTTTTACCCCTATTGGGACGTCCCAAACTGGGACGTTAATCAATGTCCTTTAGGTAAATATATCCTTATTGACTAAACTACCATTTACCTCACTCTTCATTAATTACTTATAATAGTTGTGATTTATAGTTTTGAAAAGCGTAAACTTGGAAAATGTATCATTAATGTTTCATTGATTTTTGTAAGTAACAGATAATTTGGGACTAAAAAAGACTCTAAAAAAACAGTTATTGTGGAACGAATGAAGTAATTAATAAGGGTATAAGAGTTTTTTTCATAGTATATTAATAATTTTCTTAATTTCTGTGTTTTGTGTAAAGGCGACAGATAAAATGACCGGAGTGAGTATTGTTGCAGAAAAATATTTAATTGTCACTGTACACTTTTAAGGTCAAAATATATTTTTTATTTTTTTATAAATTAAATTACATTTTTCTTGATTTTCATGAAAAATCTTCATAATAAAATTAATTAAAATGAATTTTTTTTATAGAGATAAAAATTGGATAATAATGAAAGAGAATTATGTGTTATAAAAATTAAAATTCTGATAGTTTTTATTATAAATTAAATTCGAATGATTATCTCGTTACAACGGTAAAAGGTGCAATTAAGCCAATTGCATTGCGCCTTTCATTAGGGGGAAAACAGAATCACGCTCACGCATTTTGATGCGTATAAATAAATTTTTATACATTTAAAAAATAAAAGGCAAAAGTTTACAGTTGGCTTACACGTACAGAAAGGGCAATGTTGTCAATTGAGCATCGAAAGGAAGGTCTTCTAGTTCCCATGATCTTCGTCAACACGCCTTGGAGAATTTAAATTAATTTTTGCAATCAATAGGGTCGTGCTTCCCAATAATTGGGTTATGGTTCCAAGCCCAAATAATAGCAGTGTTCAAATTTGAACCAAATCGGCTGTCCCACCGTTTAAAACAAAAACCAATTATAATAAAATCTTAATTAATAAATGTTTGATAAATTAATATACTTGATTAAATAATTCTTTTCTCGGACCCAACTCGAAACAATGCTTTTAAAGCATGTGTTAACAACTCTTATTGTTGTTGTTATTGTTATTTGTGAATATATTTGTGAGATTATTTTCAACGTTAATATGATATTATTTTTTAAAAAGTCTTATTTGATGATTAAATATAAATTTTAATTAAAAACATTGCGTGTAAAATTAAAAAAATGGATCATAAATTAAAAAAAATATTTACATGTTCCGTTTCATAATTTTAATCATTTTGAAAAAAATGATTTATTTAAGAAAGTTACGTTTTGAAAATCACCTAAATTTATCTAAAAATTCTCTAATTCATTAATAAACACTTTACAAATTTCAAAGTAAAAGAAATTAATTAAATGAAAATTAATTTCATTCACCAGCAAACGTTGGTACGATTGGTAAAGTCCTTTTGATTTTCAAGGAGAAGTCTCGAGTTTGACTCTCGCCTTCGTTGGGAGAGGGCAATGAGCTTAAAATGAGCCATAACTAGACACCGGCTCCCTTGTAGTGGATTAGTCTGGCCTGGGATATCACTGTAGGCAATACCTATAAAAAGTAATTTCATTTACTAAGTGTGTTATAGATAATAAATGGGATAACTACCTCTTTAAAATGGTAAGTAAATTATTTTGAGACATTAAAAATATTAAAATTGACTAGACATATGAAACTGAAGAAGTATTTATTGATAAATTAATAAATTATTCATTTTCTCGATAAAATTAATACTCCCTCCGGTCAAAAATACCTTTCGCCATTACATAAAACACATAGATTAAGAAAATAATTAATATATCATTTAAAAAACTAAGCTACCCCTATTAAATAGTATTGGAAAAGTAAAACTTTGAAAGGTTGAAGAAATGAGAAGAGTAATGTAGAAGGTTAAAATTGAAATTATGGGGTAAATATTACATGAAAAAAGTATAATGATAAGTAATTTTGACTTTAGTATTTTGTAAAAAATGACACCTAAATATGACCGGAGAGAGTAATCTTTATAAAGTAATATTTTTCTCCAATCCTATTAGTATTTTTATCAAGGTTTTACGATATCAATTATATATGATGTATACATTAAAATTAAGGGTGAGCACGGTTCGGGGGAATTCGGGGATTAGGAAATCTACAAACCTATACCAAAAGTTGGGGATTTAAAAAATAAAATCTCCGGAACCGTACCAAATTATGGTTCGGTTTGGGATTTAGTACTTTTAGATCGGTCCAAAATGGAACAGTATGATTCGGGGATTCAGAGATTTTAATATTTAAAATAATAAAAAAAATAATATACAGTCTTATTTTTTATTTCATATTTATTTTTAATTAATATATATATTATCTAATAATTTGGATATATATATATATATATATATATATAAAATATTACTTACAAAATGATTTTAACACATTATAATAATTTCTATCAACAATTTATGAAAAAATTAAAATTTTATCAACAAATAAATAATTTTAATACATGAATAAAATTAATATAACATTATATTTTGAAAATAAGGTTTTAAGTTGAAGTTTATTTTAAAATAATATCTATAAGAATTAAAGAAATTATGATAAGCTATAATTTATAAAATACGTTTATGCAATTATGTAATTAATATATTAATTTTATTACAATAATAACATAATTCATATATATATATATTGAAAAAACTCCTTTTAAATCAGTTTTAGTTTCGGTTATTCGGTTCGGTACAATACGGAATGATTCGGTTCGGTTTTCGGTATGGATATTTAGAAAATCTCCAGAACCGTACCAATTAATTTTTCAGGATGGTTCGGTTCGAATAAAGTCAATAAGTCAACAGATATTTTCAGTTCTGAATATTATCGGTTCAGATTTTCGGTATGGTTCGGAAATCTCCAGGATCCATACCCAGCCCTAGTATTTATTATTGCCGTATAGGAAATGGTCAAGCAATGAACTTAACTGCCACAAGTTTTAACACAAAATTTCTGCTTTGTTCGTCCGACACTGTTTAGGGTGGTACATTCGATTCAAATCAAACCCAATTGAATTGAAATTTTATTTATTTTTTAAAAATCGAACGGAATAATATAAGATTAAAACCAAATCAAACTAAATCAGTGTGGTACAGTATATTTTTAGTTCAGTTTAGGTTCTATCTTTAATTTAACGAGTTTATGGTTTGATTTGATTTTTCCTTCAAAATTTAAGAAATTTTGAAAATCAAGAACCAAACCAATGTTCGGTCTGATTTTTCAACTTGTTTCTGTTCTTGCACAAATCTAATACTAATAAATATTCCTACTGAAGCTATAAGCAGGGTGTCCGCTACAATACAACAATATAAAATTAGCTGCATGAACATAAACAACAGCTATATATAGTCAGATTCTCATAAGTATAAATAGTAACAATTCATTAATTCTTAA
>CANYLF011204068.1:0-12527 GCA_948193215.1 Bocquillonia castaneifolia
TTCACAACGATCGTTGCTAATTTGCAACGAGCTCGTTGCTAGTTTCCCACGAGCTCGTGTACCTTACTGGAAGTTTGGAAAATTTTCGTGTATTTCACAACGATCACTGTTCATTTCACAACGATCGTTGTACTATTCACAACGATCGTTGCTATTTTTTCCCACGATCGTTGCACCCTATTTTTAAGAGAAAAATTTATTTTCGCAGAGAATTTTTAATTATACTTGGATTTATGATTAATTACTATCATTATATATTATTATACGTATTAAATGGTGTTGAATTCGGGTCGTTACAAGCATAACAACACAACCTAGCATAACAACACAACCTAGCATAACAACACAACCTAGGCTGCTACCATTTTAGCCTGGAGATTACCAAATAGCTTATTAGGTTCATTTCATGCATCGCCTCACCTAATTCTTACCAAAGAAGGTTAGATTACATGTAAGCTATAATCCACGTGAAATTTTTATGCACAAAAATTGCAGAGCACTAGGGGAGTCAAAGGAAGAACTAACACCACTCTTCTAAGGCAGAAACCACCCAACACTACTCTTGGGAGTGACGTTAACACTCAACGCCACTCTTTGGGTCTCACCCACTCTATCTAGTGGCATTGTCATACACACACGCAGGGGAAGCGGAAAACATAGAAAAATGCAATTTCTGGGTTTACCAAGCCTGAAAATTAGCAGAAAACTCAACCAAAACAAAAATGCATGATGTAAACAACCTAAAAACAATGTCTAGATGGCAAAACCCAATTTAATAGTCATCCAGACAATCAAATAACATGCAATAAACATTCAAATTATCTACAGTGAATTTTTATTGAAAATAGAAAGAATGTGCAGTATATTGCAATTTCATTAAATCAACCGAAAATCAATTAAAATGCTTTTGATTCATGTTAAAACATGTTAGAATCATTTAGAAACAACCTAAAAAACAATCTAAAACAACTTTCAGAATCAAAAATCATTAGAACAAAAAATTGAAAAAAATCACATACAGTGCACTATAATAGTCAAAACAAATAACAATCATTTAAATCAATTAATAACCATGTAATCATGTTCGAAAACACTTTAATTGAATAAATCTAACATGAAAACACATTACAAATCAATAAAACAAAGATTAAAATAACTTTTCACGGCAAAATTGAGCAGATAAATGTTTCAATGCATATTAGGAATGAAAATCACAATAATATTAATGATAAAAAAATCAATAAATTCAATCATTCAGAAAACTTACAATGATGATCTTTAGATCAAAAGATCTAATAGGCAGTAGATCTCTGAATTGAACTTTTATGGGAAGGTTTGATTTCCCTCAATTGTGAATTATTTGGCTTTTTTGTTGTTAAACATGTACTGTTTCTTTCTTTTTGATTTTTTATTTTCTCTTTCTTTCACTTAAAACACTTACAAAAGCTTTTTCTCTAAATTGTGTAAACTAGTAAACTTTCCTAAATTGCCAACCCCTGTGAATGAGTTTGAGCGTGCCTTTTAAAGGTAGAGGTTCTGTGTCATTGCCTAGAAATTAAGTAGGAGTTTTTCAATTTGAAAATGGTGATAAATTGAATCAAATCTTCTGTTAAATTGATTTTGAAATTTGAAAACAAAGATTGATATAAATCACATTCAGTTGTGTTTTGAATTTCAAATTAAAAATCAATCCTCCTATAAGCTTTAAGAGAAATAGGTCTGGGCTTTCAACTAAACTTAAGCCCATTAAAGAACATAATTAATTAATCAAAAGCTGGCCCATAACCATTAAATCAGATTCAAAGCCCATTCCTGACCCATAAGACAACTACAAAGGCCTAACACTAGCCTAAAACCATTAATATGGCAGCCAACATTGTCGGTCCAATTTGAAGCCTTAAACGTCAGAATTGGAGAAAACTTATTAGAGACAAAAACATGTAGAATGGCCCAAATTACCTTAGGATATGATGAAAGCAATGCATGATTTTATTTCAAAATGATTTTTCTGAGTTAAAACAATGCATTTTCAAATCTAAAATTCATTCTAAACCATTACATGATCAAATGAAAAGCCATAATCACTCTACTTACGCTTTGTGAGCATAAGTGATTATCATTGGGATCTCCAAGCTCTTCCCCATTCTTGCATCCAAAAATTAGGTGTCTACAATTTGCCCACGCTTTGTCGGTTTGGAATATTAACCAACGATATGAAAAATGATGACAAAGCACTAACCACATAATTTTTGGGAAAAGAAATGCTTACCTCAGCTCTGAGCTGTAGAATCTTATCTCAGACCTCGGCTGCCTCGGTTTGACTCCATGGGGAATAGAATAAAATCATTCACTTAGGACCATTACCGCCTAAGTTCTAACCCATTCTTATTCGGATATCACGATGAAATCTCAACTAGGACCATTACTGCTAAAATTTAATTTCAAAATCTGATCTTTCTGGCTTAGATAATAGGATGAAGTTTTACTTAGTACTATCACTGTCCAAGCTCTACCCCATTCTAGCTCAAATACCAGAACAAAGTTTCATCTAGGATCATTACCACCTAGATTTAGCTTCAAAGGAAAATCTTGAATTTTCTGACTCAAACCCCAGGATGAAGTTTTACTTAGGATCGTTATTGCCTAAGTTTCATCTCACTCTTGCTTGAATACCAGAAGGAAGTTTTATGTAGGACCATTATTGCCTAAATCTAACTTCAAATGAAAACATCTGAATTTTACTCTAAATATTCGGAACAAGGTTTTGATCTCACTTGTTTTAAAACAAGATCTGATATGGTTTGTATCAGACACTTACGGCCTTTAATAGGGACTGCATTTAGCCTTAACGGCATTTAGCAAGGAATGCATTTAACCTTATTGGCGTTTAGCAAGGAATGCATTTAGCCTTATCGGCGTTTAGCAAGGAATGCGTTTAGCCTTATCGGCGTTTAGCACAGGACAATTATTCTAAAAGAGATAGAGTTTAGACATTTACCTCAGCTGCATATATTCTGATTCTATTAAATCTTCTATTGAATCTTCTAGACTTCACTAGGGAATAATGTTGTCTGCATCTTGAGAATATTTGAAAAATACTCTCCATTGGGAAAATTGATTATGACTTGCACTGGGAAAAGTATTCTAGCTATATTCCTTCAAATTTATCCGGAAAGGCTTCCCAAATTTCTATTTTACTGAGGAAAATCCTCTGGTTTGATAATTTCTAACACTCTTTTGAAATTTGCCCTCAATTGAACTTCATGGTGTTTGCACTTGCTTGCCTCCGAGTATGGTTTCCAATATCGTTGATGGCGTTAACTTTACTTGTCATTCATGCACTTTTCCCTGTGGCTTTTTTCTTGGTAGTTGTATGCACGTGTTGTATGGATTAATGGAACATATATATGCTCTAAGCTAGTGCATGTCATGTATTGGCATGTAACAATTACAAAGGCTAATACATATTGTATGTTGTATGCATGAATTCTTATGCTAACACTATGTCCTATAGGTGTATGATATGTTGTGATCTATAACTACATGAAATGCATGGAGTTGTGGAAATGAAATGTCGTGCATAGAATCCTCCTAGATTCACAAAAATCTATGAAGATCATCGGGATGGCATTATAAGGGGTCATGTTGACTTGATTGGTATTGAGATCAACCCTTGAATTATTGATTTCATCCATGGTGGAAACTTGATAGTTGCTGCTAGTGTTGGACCAAACTACACAGACTAAGAGCTTGCCCCCGAGCATTTAGAATTTTGTTGGACAGTAGAGGCCAAGGACTTGCACCCGAGCATTTGTTTAAGAGCCTTTTGATAGAGCAAATGTCTTATACAAGCAGCTTTAGCGAATACACCTTAATTTGTTGGTCTTATATCTGTCTCACTTTATTTGCTTAATGTTTTCTTTTCTAGCTTGAATGTAATGGCATTAATCAAATGATAAGTAAATTTGACCAAAATTCAAAGTCATTCTTTATTCATTTAACAATGGTACAAAAGTGTACTTTACTCGTTGCACAAGACATTACTATCATCGTAAACAATCCCTTCGGGTTTTCAAAATTCATTTTCAAAAAGAATCAATCGAAGACAATGTTAATGAGAAAGATTTCCAAAAACAAATTAAAGGGAAAATCATTTTTCTTGCATATTCCTATATGAACACAGTCATGTCAACATTCTTGCAAAACTCTCTAGTGTTTTACACTCAAGTCAAAGCATAGGAAAGTTCAACCATATGCTTGCCTTTTAATCATAAGTCCTCCACTTGAATGTATTGGAAATACAAATCTGAGAGTCTTTCATTTGATTGTAATGGAGCTTAGGTAAGGTAGGATTTTAGAGGGAGAAAATGGCAAATGCACTATAACTACTAGGATATCAAACTTGTTAGGGGATGCATTCTAACTTGGCTTATTTGTCAACAGTATTTAAAATAGGAACTACATCAAGGATGCTCATTGCTCTTATTTTCCCTTTTTTCACTTTTTTGTCCTTTTTTCCATTTAATTTTTTATTTTTCATTTTTTTCAAACATTTTTTCAGCATTTTCTTTTGTTCTCTCTTTTCTCTTTTTTCATAGCAAGCAACCTAACAATTTCATTCACAATTCTATTGATAAGGTTTTTTTCAAAGGAATGTTCAATTATGTGATCACTTCACAAGTTATTTCCTAGCAATGGAGTTGCAATACCTAGTGCATGCAAGGGTTGAAAGGATGGGACAATTTTTTTTAGAAAAGACTCAATTGGGCTAATGTGGCAAATTCAAAGAAAAGGGATTTGATGGCTGAAGCCTCCTAGAGGTAAACAAGGTAGGCTTTTAAGGCTAAGAGTTTATACTAAGGTGCCCTCTTCATTTTTATATTTCCAAAAATTGTGTGGATTTCAAATGTATACCAAGGCAAGTTCTAATAAACACTTCCTATTCAAGACACACTCAACAAGAAAATAGTAGCACGAAGTGATGAGTGCTCATAAAAGCTCAAGTGCTTACAAGTTTGGAACTATGTTGAGAACCTAGTATTTATATGAAAAAACACAATCATAAAGACCTATGATGAGGAAATTGAAATATTGATTGATTAACATTTATTTTTAAAAGAAAAGACCAAGTTTGAAAACCTTTAATATAATTATATATATATATATATATATATATATATATATATTGGTAGCAACAACATCTGGTGCAACAAGTATTTCCTATGTCTTGTGTTCAAAAGTTAAATGAACAATCATGAGATGAACTGAAATCAAATAAGCTCATAGTATAATTAATGGAATGCATTCATTCTTTTGAGAAAACATCGACAAAACAAAGCAAAACAAATGTCTTATCATTGACCTAAGGCGTCATCATTATGCTAAACAATGCATGACAATCCTAAAACACTTGACGTACACATGGACTCTAGAGCTTTGTGTGATGATGCTCGTTCTCCCATCTAAGTTTGAGTCTGAATCTTGCTCTTCTAGTGCTTCGAAAGCTCTTAACAGGGGCTCATGCTTCATGGCTTCGATTTACTCAACTTGGAGTTCATCATCATATAACTTATCGAAGTTCTTGTGTTCATCATTGCCAAGTTTTCCACCTTAGAGGGAAGGACATTTCAAGCCACCATTCGGACTTGATCCCTTTTTGATGGTCTGTTCTTCATGAGGACATCTTTGTTTCTCTATCTTCCATCAATCCAAAGCTATTCCATCTGAAGAGAGTGGGAACAATTCAAGCTTCTACTCAACATTCATAGGGGTGGCCATTATGAGAATTATCCATTATGGCTTGACATGCAGGCAAAGATACTCATTAAGGAAAGCAGGAAAAAGAGCACTGAGCTATTGGTTACAAGTAACAAAAAGGATGCAAAAAGAACAAGGGATGATACAAGGGCTAAATTGGATGTTGGTTTTAATAACATGATGGAGAACAAGAAGAACAAGAAGAATTAGGTCTCATAACCATTTCTTTTATCCATGCAATGTCTTAGCTTTTTAGTTATGCAAACATAGAATCAGACATTTTAAATAATTTTGACAATTCTTCTTTTGCAAAGTTTATTTTATTAATATTAGCACAGAAGCGTACTTTAACAAATACATATGACATTACTGCTATCTCACTTTCTTCTCTCATTAGCCTTAATTTTTGCCTAGACTGACCCTTTTTGGAGGTTCTCACCCTAGCAGGCTTGCCCCTAATTTTTGCTTAGAATGCCTCTTTGTGAGGTTTTCATCCTAACAGGCTCCCTTATTTTGCATGAGCCGCCCAAGCGTGTTTTCAACTCATCGGGATTTATTATTTTCGTACATTTTTCTTAAAGGTAATATTTCTTAAAATGATCCAGGTTGATGGGTTCTTTGAACTCATTCCTTTTAAGATCCAAAATCTTCACAGCTTCTTTAGGCAAGATCTTTTTAATTAGATATGGGCTTTCCCAGTTTGTCTTGAACTTTCTTCTACGGTCAAAGGGAGTTGGTCTGGCTTGCTTCAACACCCAATCTCCTTTTTTAATAGGCCTGACTTTGACTCCTTTAATGAAGACTCTTGCTATCCTCTACTGATACACTTGAGAGCTTTCTTTTGTTTCTTCTCTAAAGACAACAACTGTTTATATCTTGATTTAGCCTATTGCATTTCAGGAATCTCTAGTTCTAGTACCATTCTTAATGATCAAATCTGAGTCTTAATCATCAACACTACTTCGCCTCCAAACATCAAAGATTAGGAAGTTTCCTCTGTAGTCGTTCTCATAGTTGTTTTATAACCCATGAGTGCGTAGGGTAATTTATCTGCCTAATCCTTGTAAGCCTTCACCATCTTGGCCAAAATCTTCTTAATCGTCTTTGTTGGCTACTTCCACTACTCCATTGCCTTGCGATCTATAAGACGAGGACCGGTGATGTTCTATCTGCTATTTCTCCCTGAAACTATACCTCATTATCTGAGATGATGTGATACAATTGTCCAAACCTGAGAATCAGCTTCTTGGTGATAATTTCAGCCATACCCTTCACAGTAACTGTAGGTAGTGAGATGGCTTTCACATACTACGATAAATACTAAATGGCTTTTACAATGTATTTATGACCATTAGAAGATGTAGGCCTTATTTCACTGAAATATCTATCCCCCAAGTAGAGAATGGCCAAGAAGATGCCAAGTTATGAAGTTCAATTAGCGGTAGGTGAATTTGATTTCTATGCAACTAACATTCATCACATTTCCTAATCAACTTCATGCAATCTCTGTTCATTTTATCAGAGTAATATCCTTGCCAGCTTATCTTCTTAGCCAAAGTGTGTCCATCCATGTGAGGTCGACCACCTCCATCATGGATTTCTTTCATCACTTCCTCAACTTCAAATTGATCCAAACATCAAAGCAATACTCTATTCAAGGCTCTTCTATAGAGAATCACTTTATCAAAATTGTAATCTCTCAAAGTAACCCTCAAAGCATACTTCTGTCTCCAGGTAACACCTTCTGAATACTCTCTTTTCTCTAAGAACTTGAGAACATCATAGAACTATGGTTTCTCTTTTGTCCCATTCAAAGTCATTACCTACTGCCCATGATAACATGGAACTCTGGTTCTGATCAGTACAAAAGGTTTCTTAGCTACCATTTCAGATTGTTCCACATAAAAGCTAAGGTTACAAGCGCATCAACCATCTGATTCTATTCCCTTAGTAAGTGAGTGAATATATAATTAGAAATATTCAGGGTAAGCATCTGAATGTACTCAACATAGAGCTTCTGCTTCTCATCTTTGACTTCCTAATTCTCAAAGGCTTGATTAATAATGAGCATTGAATCCCCAGAGACATTGAGATTCTTTGCCCTATATGTAATGGCTGCTTCTAAACAAGATATTCATGCTTCATACTCTGCCATGTTTTTGGTGACCTTGAAATTCAACTTCTTGGCCAGAGGAATATTTTTGTCTTTCGGCGTAATTAGGATTGCAACCACTCCAGCTCCTCTCTGATTTACTGCTCCACCGAAGTAGAGCTTCAACCAATTTGGCTCTATCATATTTATAGTCTCATTAAGAGATTCATACTCCAATGGTTCTTACCCTTCCATTTTTCTTAGGTACCGGGACTATGTTGGCTAACCATTCAGGGTAATTCATCACTTTTAGGAACCTGACTTTGATCTGTTTTTCCACTCTTCTTTGATGAGCTTGGTCCATTCTGGCCTGAGTCTTCATAGCTTCTGCTTCATTGGCTTCTTGTTTAGATTTGTAGGGATGCATTGTTCTGCAATGTTTCTTTCAATACCTGGCATATCATCATATGTGTATGCACATACACATTTTCTTTAATTTATTTTGTTTATTTTTTTTTCAAATTTTTCTCTCTCATTAGCAGTAATATCATATGCAAATGTTATTTCCTTTGGATTACGTTTTTTGCCAATGTTAATAGAATGTGTTTGCAAAGAATTAATGTAAAAAATGCTTATAATATGATTTATGTAATGCACAATGCCATTAGGTAAAACATCACGCAAGTAAGAAAAATTGGCATTCATATCATCGACCTTAGAGACGAAAGAAAACAAAAGGAACAACGAAAACAACAAGACTAGGAAAGATCTTTTATTAACATTATTTTTTCAAGATGGTTTAAACATGCTACTTAAGAAAACAAACAAACAAAAGAAGTCTTAAATTAAGAGAATGGTCACAATCTTGGATAGAGCCTCAAGTTTCCATATCATCAGCCTAGGGATTGAGAATCTTCCCTTCATTGATGAGCACTTGAATTTCATGCTTGAGCTTGTTATAATCATTTGTGTGATGCCCATTCACTTAATGAAAGTCACAATAAGCGTTGGGGTTATGGTTTGGAGAGTTTGAATTTTATTGCACCTTAATTGTAGTAGGCTTTAGCAGACCTTGCTCTTTTAACCTCTTAAAGATCTTTGACAAGGGCTCAGTGAGATTCAAGTAGCACCTGCGTTTGTTGGTCTCTATGGCTACAACCTTATTGACTTTCCCTTTCTCTTTAACTTGGTAACCCACGAGTGTATAGGGAAATTTATTTGCCCAATCTTTGTAAGTCTTCACCATCTTGGCCAGAATCTTCTTAAGTGTCTTATTGGCTGCTTCCACCGCTCCATTGGCTTACAGTCTATAAGGTGAGGACTGGCGAAGTTCTACTCGCTTTTCTTTCAACAAATCTGTTGTTTCTCCCTGAAGTTGTACACCATCATCTGAGATAAATGTGATGCAGTTGTCCAAACCTGGAAGTCAGCTTCTTGTTGATGAATTCAGCCATACCCTTCACAGTAACTGTAGGCAGTAATATGGCTTCCACATACTGCAAAAAATACTCAATGGCTTCTACAACATATTTGTGACCATTAGAAGGTGTAGGCCTTATTTTGTTGATAATATCTATCCCCCAAGTAGAGAAGACCAAGGAGATGCCAAGTTATGAAGTTCAGTCATCAGTAGGTGAATCTGATTTTCATGCAGCTGACATTCATGACATTTCCTGATCAACTTCATGCAATTTGTGTCCCATTAATATCCTTGCCAAATTATCTTCTTAGCTAAAGTGTGTCCATTCATGTGAGGTCCATAAACCTCATCATGGATTTCTTTCACGACTTCATCCACTTCACACTGATCAAGGAATCGAAGGGGTATCCTATTTGGAGCTTATCTATACAGCATCCCCTCGTGGTAAGTGTAGTTCCTCGAGGTGACTCTAAAAGCATGCCTTTTCTTTCCCAAAGTTCCTTTTGGGTATTCTCCCTTTCTAGGAATCTCAGAATCCTATAGAACCATGACATTCTCCTTCGGCAGTACACATGCATCTCCCGCTCCCCATAATAACATAGAACTCTAGCTCTAGTCATTACAAGAGGTTTCATGGCTACCTTTTTGAATTGTTCCATACAGAAGCTAAGGTTGCAAGTGCATCAGCCATCTGATTCTCTTTCCTTGGCAAGTGAGCGAAGGTACAATCAGAAATACTCAAGGTGAGCATCTGAATGTACTCCACATAGGGCTTCATCTTCACATCTTTGATTTCCTAGTTCGTAGAGGCTTGAGCATTGAATCCCCATAGATAGTGACATTCTTTGCCCCAACAGCATAGAATGCTTCGTATTCTGCCATGCTATTGGTGACCTTGAAATCTAGCTTCATGGCTAGAGGAATATTTTCATCTTCTAGCATAACTAGGGTTGCCCCCACTTTATTTCCTTTCTGATTTACTGCTCCATTGAAGTAGAGGTTCCTCTCATATACTTCTGTTAGATTCATGAGGAAATTCAAACTCACATGTTTCTTGCCTTTCCATCATTTCTAGGAACCTCACTTTGATCTTTTTTTTTTCACTTCATCTCAGATGAGCTCGGCCCATTCTAGTATGAGTCTTCGTAGCTTCTACTTCACTGGCTTCATATCTGGATCTGTAAGGATGCAATTTATTGCAAATTTTCTATTAACACCTAGCATATTATCATATATTCTTGCAAATACACCTTTTCTTTTTATATATTTTTCAAACTTTTCTCTCTCATTATCAGTAATATCATATGCAAGTGTTATTTCCTTTTGATTATCTTTTGTGCCGATGTTAATAGAATGTGTTTGCATAGAATTAATTTCAAAAATGCTTATAATATGTTCTATGTAATGTATAGTGCCATCAGGTAAAACATCACACAAATAAGAAAAATTGGCATTCTTATCATCACTTTAGGGACAAAAGAAAACAAAATGAACAAGGAAAACAACAAGACTAGGAAAGATCTTTTATTAACATTATTTTTTGAAGATGGTTTAAACATGTTACTTAAGAAAACAAACAACAAATGGTGTCCTAAATTATGAGAATGGTCATAATCTTGGATAGAGCATCAAGCTTCCATGTCGTTAGCCTTAGGATCGAGAATCTTCCCTTCATCGATGAGCACATGAATTTCATGCTAGAGCCTATTGCAATCATCTGTGTGATGCCCATTCACTTGATGAAAGTCACAATATGTGTTGGGGTCATGGTTTGGAGAGTTTGGATTTTGCTGCACCTTAATTGCGGTAGGCTTTAGCAGACCTTGCTCCTCTAGCCTCTCGAAGATCTTTGACAAGGGCTCACTTGAACTTTCCCGTTCTATTCAACTTGGTATCCATCATCAATCAAGTCTTGAATCTTGTTTTTAGCATGATGACCTGGGACCTGGTGGTATTGGCAATATGCATTGGGATCATATGCGGATGAGCGTATGTTTTGTGGATTCTTGGCCGGTTTAGACTTAACCATGCTTTTCCAACCTTTGAAATATTTCAGAAAGAGGTTAGTTAACCTTAGAAAACTTGTGCGGGCTTGGAACTACACTCATCACCGTGGTCAAACCCATCTAAAAACATTCCTCTCGGGTTAGCAACATATTTGGCTCCATCACTCTTCAATGTTCTATTTCTCTAGAGATCCTTGATGGTGGTCATTTGACACCCATTCTCTGCCCTTGAACTATTGGTCCATTGATCTTATTCATGTGATTATGGACCCTTTCTAATGACATGGGGACGGCTTGCTCTTCTTCAAACTCCCAGGACGGCTTGCAACACGGTCTATAGGTGGTTGTCCCAATAATTCCCTAAACATGGACTTCTCTTCATCTCTCACTATTTCACGAATTTGTTGGGCGTCCATGGTGTATCTAGGAGGATTCATGATGCTACAAAACAAGGATTTAGCATGTAATGTTATGTATGCAAGGAATGCATGTATGCATGAATGCACAAAGCAAGAGGACACAAGTAGCAAACATTAGTCAAGCACATGTACTACCAAGTGGTAGGCCTTCCAACCTTATTACTCCCATACATGTGTTCATTTGGCAAGTCAAGATTCCTAGGAATTGGCTAGGGCTGTTGCATCAACAGGGGATGCTATTGCTGATGTATTTTGCACGTTCACATAGGAAAAAAACTCTCAGCATCCAAACCAAACAATAAGTCATTATAACGTCCTTATCCCATGTCTTTGCCCTCGACTCCTAGGGTCATTTTATCATCAATCAGGTATAATTAGACCGACCCATCAACGTTAAATAAACACAGGTAGTACCCAAAGTCACTCTTCTCAAACCCTAACTGATCCTATAATATAGGGTTGCATTAGACAGGTACAATTAGACTAACACTTGACACCCCCATAGGTAGCAGTTAGAAGTTCAATTCAAGGGCAATAACACTAGACCAGGTCAAAATAATGCCTTTATGGCATCATATAACACACCAACTATTTCATAAGTCCTAGTGGCAATTGCTAGGGTCATTACATGGCTTCAATTGATTCAGCTAGAAAAAAGTTCCCACAGAAGGCGAACTCCCATCAATCATCTCCCTCTTTCAAAAAAAAGTTCAAGCGATTGTAGGACGTTCAACTTTGAATTTCCTATTAACTATCACTCATTAACCATAGCTAGGATGGTAAGCAATAGGAGGACAATTCCAATTATGAGTGGTAGTCACTGATTTCGCCCC
>CANYLF011204219.1:0-25455 GCA_948193215.1 Bocquillonia castaneifolia
ACATTAAAAATTTAAGTGAAAATTTTGAAATATATCAATTTTTTTAGGACATCAAAATACGATAACACCTATCAAGTTTTTAGAAACAGATGAAGTAATTATCTTACAAATTAATTTTTAGTATATTTATAAATATAATGAGAAAATCAAAACAAAGTTTTTAAGGCATATTTTTTGTATTATTTAAAAATAATATAAAATTAAAATTAAATACACACATACTTATTTTTAAACCTAAAACATCTAATTTTTATTTTTATATCTATTTTATAAAATTTTATGTAAGTGTTAATAATACTTAATAAAATATTTATGGAAAAATGTGAAAAGAACCCTTTAATTTTTTTACGGAGAGCATTTAAGCCCTTAAATTTTTTTTAGTTTGAATATACCCCTAATGTTACAAAATGTAGGTCAATTAAGCCCTTCTGTTAAATCAGAGTTAACGGAAGGGATTAAATGACCTACGATTTGTAACGTTAGGAGTTTATTTGAGTCAAAAAATAGTTTAAGGGCTTAAACCTTCTCCCTGAAAAACTGGAAGGGCTTTTTTGCACCGTTTTCCAATTCTATTCTATTCTATCATCCTCCACTCCAAACATACAAACAAAACGAATAAATATAAAGGCCTCCCGCCATCTTCTCCTTCCGCGACTTTACCTGCCTTTCCCTTCCTATTCCAATTACTCAATATCAGTCAATACCAATACCACCGATTTCCCAATTCTACTACATTTTCATTTTTATTATTCATTCATAAAATTATAAAATAATAATAACAATGATTCGTCTGAGTTTTAGACACCATCGCTACCCTTACCTCCTTCTACCTCGCTCTTTCTGCTCCTCCTCTTCCTCCTCCTCCTCTAAGAATCCCACCGACCCAACCCCTTCTCATTTCATTAATCCCCATCTTACGCCTCCCCTCCTTCAAAATAACCCTCTTGTAACTACCACTTCAACCGCCTCCAATCCTTCTCGTTACTCCTTAATCGGCCTCTCCACCGCCGCTCTTTTGTCCGCTTTAATTGCTTACTTTTCCTTCAATCACCAATCTAACCCTAACACTTCTTCTAATCCTCTCCCTGCTGCAATTGACCGCACAATTTCAACATCCAACCAGTCTTTCAAGAGAATCTATTACCACGTGACGCAAACTGGCGTTGCTGCTTCGGTTTTGTGGCAGTCGTTGCGCTCCGTCCTATCCTCCGCTAATCATGAAGTTAGGGTTGGCTTTGAGCTTCGTGTGGCTGCCTTATTGGCGGATATTGCTGCTGCCAGTGGTGCCCGCAGAGCTGCTCTGGTTGGGGCAGGCGGCGGTAAGGTTGTTGATTGGTTGCTGGAAACTGTGGCGGTTGCTGGTGGTACCCAGGCTGAGGCTGCTAGGGCTCTTGCTTACTTAATTGCTGATCCTGATGTTCGCGGTGATGTGCTTGGGAGACCTCATGCTGTCCCTTATTTGTTGCGTTTTATATTTTCCTGCCAGCCTAAGAAGAAGGTAAGTTTCCTCATTTTCCATATTTATTTGTAATATGGTTTCAATTTGGTGTTGCCCATAAATATTAGAACTAAAAGCTATGTGTAGAATGAAACTCATATGTGAATGTTAGAGTGTAATTTGTAATGCATTCTGTGTTGGGCCAGTTGTGTGTGAAATTTGTTTGAATTGATATATTGCATTTTTGTGGAAGCAGCATTCAAGACGTAGTTCATTCGATATTTCTGATTCTTTGAAAGGTAGGAGCATGCTCATAGCTGCCATTATGGATATCGTCACCTCTCACAGCCATAGCAGTTTAGAAAAGGTCCTTTTCAAGTCATCTTTGCCAGGGAATGCTGAAACAAGGGATATTGCTGCAGCCATTGAAGTTATTGAGGAAGGTGGCCTTCATATGGATGGGGTACAGGAAAATGAAGGTGACGATGATGATGATGATGGTGGAAGGGGAATGAAGGGTATTGGAATCAAGATTCTCGAAGGTACAACAGTTTTAGGTCTTGCAAGAAGTAGTGGGCTTTCAAAGTTGGAGAATTCTAATTCCAATCCTGTAGATTCGGTTAGTCAGACTCCTAAAACCCTCAGCATGCTTCAGAAGCAAGATGGTGCACTAGCTCAAAATTTGTCTTCTGCTGTTGTTCCTGGACTCTGGGATGATCTGCATTGCCAACATGTTGCTGTACCTTTTGCAGCATGGGCATTAGCTCATTGGGCAATGGCATCTGACATCAATAGGTCTCATATCCAAGAACTGGATCAAGATGGGCAAGCTGTCATGACTGCCTTAGTGGCGCCTGAGAGATCTGTTAAATGGCATGGAAGCTTGGTGGCTCGGTTGCTATTAGAGGACCGTAATCTGCCCTTGAATGATTCTGTTTCAGATTGGAGTTCCAGCCTTCTTACTACTGTTTCTCAGGCAAGTAAGAATGATGATATCCCTTTGGTTCAGATGGCTTTATCTGCTTTCTTGATTTCAGTTGAGAGAAGCCCAGGGGCACGGAAGATAGTGATGGACAAGGGTCTTGAACTGATGAGAGACACAGCTAAGCAGACAACAAAATACGAACAAGTGCAAGAAGCATTAGCAAGGGCTTTGGAGTTACTTTCTACCGGGGATATGCATTTATCTCTTGAGGAGAGCCAAAAATGGTCTGGCATTTTGCTTCCTTGGGTTTTTGGAAAAGTTTCCTCTGACATTATACGTTCTTCAGCCACAAAAATCCTCTCATGCATTCTTGAAGATCATGGACCTTCCTCTGTACCAATTTCTCAAGGATGGTTAACCATTATGTTAAATGAAGTTCTGGCTTCCAGCAAGGCTTCATTTAGTAAGGGAGGCACTCAGCCGAAAAACGACAAAGTGAAGGTTAGTAAATATTTTGCTTGTTTCATTTAATTGCACTAAGTCATTGCTCCTTCCAAAAGTTTCACCACATTTTACTTAATTGTCATTTATTTTGCCTTAAGCAACTAGAATGTGCTTTTATACTCTCATTATACTCCAGTATTTACAAGGCGAATTAACTTCTGCAGACACAAATTGATCAGTCCAACATTCTGTTTGCCACGCAGACTGCCAATCAGTTGGCAGGCGCTGTTGTTAATCTATCAGGGAGTCAGTTAGGAACAACCACTGATTCCGTTGATACATTCCCTCTGGCAGATCTTCTTTCCATGGAACCCTTTGCTGGACTATTTCGAAACTATAAAAAAGACACTGTATCTAAATTTAATGTGGTAGATTCTGCTTTGGCAACCCTTAAGGGGATCAAAGCACTGACTGAACTGTGTTCTGAAGATTCTTTATGTCAAGACAAAATAACTGAACATGGGGTCTTGTGTTTATTGAGGCGTTTTTTGTTATGTGATGATTATGAGAGACTATCTGCAATGGAAGCTTATGATGCATCTAGAGCCCTTGAGGCACAGGAGCGTGCTCCAAACATGACCGGTGAGACACCTAATTCAGCTGCTAACCATCCATCTAGTGTTCGAGTTCCACCTACAGCACATATTCGAAGGCATGCAGCTAGACTGTTAACTGTCATCTCACACCTTCCTAAAGTCCAGAAGGCCATTCTAGCAGATAAAACTTTGTGCAAATGGCTTGAAGATTGTGCAAATGGCAATATCCCTGGCTGCAATGATTGCAAAATACAAAGTTACTCAAGAGCAACACTATTAAATGTGTTCTGCTGTCAGCACACTGGCAGAGAATTTGTAAACAATCCTATTCCTGAGGATGAAGGCGGTAATAGAAACAGCACTTGTCCTAGGTATGATGACATGATATTTTTGATTAATCCTGACTTGCCCCACTGGAAGCATTGTGAAAATTTGGGTAGTAAGACTGTTGAAAGGAATACATTGTCTTTGGTTGAAGCAGATTCTGATAATGGTGACAGTTTGTCCACATCTGGAACTTCTAATGTTAGCGAATGTTCTACTTCTGCTGATGGATCCCTTCGTAGCTCTGAATCAGAGGCTCCTCACCTAGATGTTGTCTTTATCCATGGCTTGCGTGGTGGGCCTTATAAGACTTGGCGCTTATCTGAGAACAAAGTCTCAACTAAATCTGGCCTGGTGGAGAAGATTGACGAGGAAGCTGGGAAACTAGGTACATTTTGGCCTGCTGAATGGCTATCGGCTGACTTGTCCCAAGTGCGCATGTTTTCTGTCAAATACAAGGTCTGTCTCTATATTGATGGTGGTTTTAGAAATTATGGTTTGCTAGGGACCTGTTTCTGTCATTACTTGCCTCCATCTTGAAATCTTATATTTTTCATTTTGGGAGTTCTAGTGAATATATATATTTTTTGTGTTAATCTCTTGATTTGGTCCCTTCGTAGTCATCTAACTCATTGGATGTTTGATGCAGACAAATCTTACACAATGGTCTGGGGCTACGTTGCCACTTCAGGTACTTTTCCTTTGACCAACTAGTGGCTTGATCTCCCAATTTGATTTATTTTTATGCACATTTTCCTCATTCTAAAAGTTCAATTATCATCAAAGCAAAATGTCTTGCAGGATCAGCAAATCATTACAGACTAACTTAAACTCTGCATTAGAGGCATCTACCTTGTAAATAGATGCAGCACTAGTGTTGGGTTTCTTTGACTGAATTGGACATAAGATTAAGAATTTTGACATGCCTGTCAATTTATAGCATTTGGAACAGAGAGAGTACCAATATCTAATAACATATAATCGGCTTTTTGGATGCAATCTGATGTTTATGTCATTCAGCAAATATGCACAAACACGCACAATAAAACAAGGAAAATCACTTTGTTTCTTGTAGATATCATTTTTACTGCATCATCCATGTTATCATTGAAATGTGCAGGAAGTCAGCTCCATGCTGTTAGGGAAGCTTGTTGCTGCAGGAATTGGGAACCGACCTGTTGTGTTTGTGACTCACAGGTAGCAATTTTTCATGCTCTTGATAAATGAATCAATGATAAGGAGTTGCATATAAGCTTTCTGAACTGAAGGTGCTGTACCAAATAAACCTAATTCCAGCAGTGGTGCCAACCTTCATTTAATTAACTTTTCTAGTCTATAGTAGGTTCATGGAAAAATCATTGTTATGGTAAAATTTTGAAGTGCTTATTTCGATCAATAGATTTTCAGTTCATGGATGATAGATGCCATGGACTTTGAATTGAACTTATGATGCATTTTTTTTTTAATTCAGTGGAAGAAATTAACTTAGCTAATTTCTGCAACAATTGGTAGATGCTATAGGTCTATGGTAAACGAAAGATTTTCAAATTTTTTGGTTGGCTCATTCCATGTTTCTATGGCTGCTTTTGTCCTTTTCACACTTGCATGATGGCATCCTGTTTTTTATCATAACATTTTACTTCTGTTTGCAGCATGGGAGGCCTGGTTGTGAAGCAGATGCTGTATAAAGCAAAGGCAGAAAATATCAGTAACCTTGTGAACAACACTGTTGGAATTGTAAGTTCTTCTGATTTTTGTTAAGTTAAATTGCAGTGGTTCAGTTTTTATTCTTTACTTAAATTTGTAGCTTTTTCCAGGTTGTTTGATCTTTTTAGTCTTTACTGTGAATTCAGGTTTTCTACAGCTGCCCGCATTTTGGCAGTAAACTAGCAGACATGCCTTGGCGAATGGGTCTTGTGTTTCGCCCTGCTCCAACTGTTAGTCTATGACTAAAACACAGTTGTTTGGTTTCAGAATGTCATTATGTTAGAATGGTTGCTATAAATTGATTCATGCTGACAGCAGTTGGTATTTGTCCCTTCGCAGATAGGGGAGCTAAGAAGTGGATCTCCTAGATTGATTGAGCTCAATGACTTTATCCGCCAACTTCACAAGAAAAAACTGCTTGAAGTCCTCAGTTTCTGCGAGGTAAAAATATGTGAATGTGAACTTGCATGTTTTTTCCTTTAATGATCCTGAGGACTAACTATTATTGCTTTTCAGACCAAAGTAACTCCCATTGTTGAAGGATATGGAGGATGGGCCTTCAGGATGGAAATTGTACCAATTGAATCAGCATACCCAGGATTTGGTGAACTGGTTGTAAGTGTGCTATAGATTACTTAAATCTTCCTCTTCTTTTTTCAGGACAAGGGGGCTTTGATTTGTCAAGTAAATGCACACACTGCACTTTTTGAAACATAAAAAGAAAAAGAGAGTCCCTTCCTCGGTGGAATTTTCAGTTCATTTCTTTGCTAAATAAGATAGAAATTCTTGTTATGTAAAGGATCGGTTGTCTTTGCCAAATTCTGAAAACATGTTAGATTTTTTCGCTGAAATCTTGCTGCTCCCTTCTTAAGCTATATATTTTATGAAACAGGTGTTAGATTCAACAGATCATATAAATTCTTGCAAGCCAATCAACCGCAATGACCCTTCCTATTCAGAGACATTAGAGTTTCTTCACAAGCTAAAAGCTCGTTATTCAAAAGGAGGTGCTTCACCATAATCTTTATGCGTGATATCGCTGGCGATGATCATGCTAAAATTTTTGCTTGAAGCTTAAGGATAGGTAGCGCGGAACAAGTTTAGGCATCGTATGGAGTTGGGTCCATCTGCAACTGCAGCAACCTGCGAGTCTGATAATTTTACTAACATTATGAGATGAAGCTTTGGGAACAGATCTATTCTTTTGTCGATTAAGCATACAAAAATTAGTATATAATTCTTTTGTGCATCAATTCTCTGTGCATCAGGTGATTCATTTGTATAACCACATGTGTAAATAACACTAGAGACAGTTTTAGCATTTTTACAAAGGTGTTGTACATGCTTTTACAAGGAAGAAATTTAACATGGTCAAATGGTTATACTTTATAGCACTATTTCAACTGTGGGACTGATTGAACTGGGAACTGTGGATGGTCTGGTTTGAAAAGAGTCTAAAATCATCAAACCGTCGAATTCGAAGTTTGATTGGTTAAATGGGATATTTCATTAGTGGTTTAGGCATATAGATCAATTAAACTGATAAACAATTGAATTACTAATATGAAATCATAAAAAAATTTATAAAAATAAAAATAGTATTTTTTTTTTTTTTTAAATGCTGGTCAGCCACCGGTTAATTTTAAAAAACATTGATTTATAGTAATGTGCTTTGCTTTACTAGAATTGCTGATAATTCCAGTATGGGCCTGTCCAATGACCTAAAAGCCAAAAAAAAAAATGAAGCCCTTCTCATTATGGACCTGACCTCTATCTGAAGCAAAAGAAAGACGAAGACAAAGACGGTGAAGAGAAACAGCAGTGAGTGGTAGTTAGTCCAGCTGCAATGAGATCGTTGTCTCTAACATCAACGGCACCCTGTAAGTCAGCCTTCCTGGAGACTGTTGTATGGAACCCATTGTCTCAATTACAGTTTCAGGTACCCACTGCCACCAGCAGGCTTAATCTTGTACGAAGAGGAGCATTAATTATGTGTTGCTCAGACTCCGATTTCAATTCATTTTCAACAACAGCAACTGGAGCAGGAAACATGGGTCCTCCGGTTATTAAAAAAAGGAAGAGATACAGGAAGCCCTACCCAGGAGAGAAAAAGGGTATCACTGAAGAGATGAGATTCGTTGCCATGAGGCTTCATAATATTAAAGGCAAATACTTTACCCACCGCACTTCCAACTATAAAGATGACGATGTTAGCTCCCAAAACGACAGCGTATCTTCCCAAAATGAAAAGGATGAAGAGGAGGGACTAGCTAAAGCTGATAGTGATGGTGATGAGGAGAGCTGGGTGGCTAGTATGGAAGGCTTCGTTAAGTACCTTGTTGACAGCAAACTCGTTTTCGACACTCTGGAGCGTATTGTTGATAAATCCGATGATGTTTCTTGTCAGTTTTCCCCTTATTTCTCTTTATTTTTAATTTTTTTTAATGGGTTTTTTTTGCCATTCATTTTATCTCTTAAATTCCGAAACTTTCTTATATGACCATTTTTGGCATAATTTAAATCGCTTTTAACTTTTATTTTCACTTTTCTACTGCCTATGTTGTAATGCAGTGCTCAAAGTTGAGTAATTTTAGTTATGTCTCTATGTTGGAGAGGTGTTTAATGAGAATTTAACAATGTCTTTTAACCATTTCAGATACCTATTTTAGAAGAACTGGATTGGAGAGATCAGAGGGTCTTGCAAAAGACCTTGAGTGGCTTAGCCAGCGGGATATTATGATACCTGAACCCAGTACTCCTGGTGTTACTTATGCCAGATATTTGGAAGAGCTTGCTGAGAAAAATGCTCCCTTGTTCCTCAGCCATTTTCACAATATATACTTCTCGCATATAGCAGGTGGTCAAGTTATTGCACGTCAGGTATGTTCAATGCGTGGAAAATTAAGAACTATGTATATGCTCCCTTCTTTATTTGATAGTGCTCTCTGCAATCTAACAAAAGTAAACAATGTGCCATTGCCGGTTTGTGTTTAATCAGCTCTTTCGAAGTTCCAATGCTATTGAAATTTGAGGCTTAAAATACCTTTTGTTCTGTAGAAAACCCTCAGTGTTCTTTAAACTTTATAGCAATTGTATTTATACTTGTTAAGCATATGAACTATCAAGGGTCAGCCTGGCCAAAATTATAGTTTGTCATTGTCTATTTGTTTTGTATTTTAGGTCTCTGAGAAGCTCCTAGAAGGAAGAGAACTGGACTTCTACAGATGGGATGGAGATGCACAACAATTGTTGAAGGGTGTACGCGAGAACCTCAATATGCTTGGACAGGTTGATTGCTTGATATCTGTATGCATATATGGTTTGACTTGCATTTACTCTATTGGGACTATTTAATGATTTGTTTTCCTCAACACCATCACTGCAGCACTGGTCTCGAGATGTGAAAAATAAGTGCCTGAAAGAAGGAACCAAGTCATTCAAGTATTTGGGACAAATAGTCCGGTTAATCATCTTATGAAGCAAAGTTGTTTTAAGATATGACCATTTTGGAAGTTTGTTCTGGGTAAGTCTTCAGTTACATGTTTCCTCTTTTTATTCTACTCTTCTAATTGAACTGATGTCTGTGCCTATTAGTTTCTCCATTCTTTTGATAAATATGAGTAATAATCTTGTGATATTTGCTTCAAAAAAGAAAATCTTGTGATATTACTGCCTATAAATCAATCCATGTGGATTATCATGTTCAAAGGGGTACTGGGATTCTCTTTGCTTTCTTTTTTTCTTTCTTTTGCTCTACAGAAATATACGATCACATTTGAGCAGCCATCATACAGCTGGCACAGAATAAAAAACATCTGACATCTTCACTTTGAATACACATTTATGATAAAATGGCATAATATCATGTTCAGAAAATTTTGATGCCTGTGACATTAATGGTTTTGGTGTATCAATTCTTCCAGTAAATGGTATCGTTCCATGGCGGCAATGAATTTGTTATTTTGTTCAATTTACATCTATCTTTCCAGTTTCTCACTCTTTCTATTCACAACGTGGATTGACAGTTATTGGTTTCTCTTGTTTTACCAGGTATCATTGTTTTTGTTTCGCCCAACTCGACACCTATCTCTAGGCGATCAGCTTCAAAAACAGAGCTGCAGAATGAAAGGAAAAAAAAAAAAAAAAAAAAAAGACCGGTCCTGTTTATGAACGAGAATGTCTTCATGCATATTACTCCTGGATGCCGATTTTGACCATTGCAAGTGATGGCGTACATTGGCGGATGCCATCCCTTGCCTTTAGAAGCTAGCATTTATTTACAACTCTCAATGGAAGGTTGATTTGTTTAATTCCTCCTACGAAAGGGACTGACGGTTAGCTTCTGAATATGAATTTACAGAACAGCGTTCGCCTGTTGTTTATGCAAGCCAAGCCGAAAATTACTTTTAGGCATAGTTTCGTTTAACTATATTGATATTCACCTTGTATTGTTCTCAAATATGTTTGCATCTCATAGTCATAATAAAGCTCCATGTCTCACTTAACTAAATGAGCCTAACCAACAAAAACAGCTACATTAGTGACAAGGAAAACTTAAATTCCACCGTACGTCATTATGTTACAAATTGTAAATATTTCAAGCAACAAATATGACCGTGAATGACTGAAGCAAACTTTTTTCTTTTTAATTTAATCCATGGACATTGGCATCTCTGTTGGGGTAGGTATAGCTCTATATGTTTCAGGATCCTGTGGTGGGTGACAAATTGAGAATTTTAATTTTAACCATCTCCGGTTCCTTATTATGAAGGTCCAAGCTGCATTAATGTTTTGGGTACTCAAAACCTTTATTAGAACTTAGACCTTAGAACTTGGAACGTACCTGACTGGCTTGGCTTGGTGCATAGATTTGAAGTAGAGAAGAGTCGGTTAGGCACAAAGTCAAAAAGCCATTCCAATCAATCATAGACCAAGAAAAGGATATATATCTCTTCAAATTAAAGCTTGATATCTGTTTTTTTTCAAAATGATATGGACAGCAAAAACCTCCATGCATTTCGAAATGGCAACTAATGACCATTTGGTTACACGTAATGATTTTTTTTCTCTCTCTTGTCTTTCTCAGAGAAAAAAGGTCCATTACAAAGACATGATTATACGTCCAAAATTTAATAAAATAATAATAATAATAAAAGTGCTTCTTCTTTGAAAATAGGAAAAAGGTAGAGATAAGCCATTCAATAAAAAAACATTCTCATCATCCTATTTTTATGAACGAACATATTAGCTCTTAAAATTATAAAAAAATGATGTATAAACATTATTAGATTAACTTTAAATGTTAAAATCATGTTAAGTGGGATCTATTATAATATTAAAATAATATTAAATGAGATCTACTATAATCTTAAAGAAAAGAAGGATAGTAAAAAAAACTCACTTAAGGAAACATATGACTTTAATAGCTTTTTTTTTTCTTTTTAAGATTTCATTCATTAAATTTACTTTATGCACAATTTTAGCAATTAATATGTCTATAATAATAGAATAAGAATAATTTTATACTATTTTTTACAATTTTAAGGATTAATATGTTCAGAATGAAGATGTTTTTTACTTTCGATCACAGTTTTTCGCATTGAAAATATTGGTGTCAGGTGTCAAATGTCCCTGTAAGAAAAGGGAATGTGCAACGCGTTAGAGACAATATATAAAATAAAGACTGACCACAAGAAAATGGAATTTTTGTCATAAAAAAAAAAGAAATTTTAAAATAAAGTCTTATTCACTAAAAAAAACAACTTTCATTGTAATGTCCACAAAGGAGAAAGAAAGTGGAGCTAGGATTTATGAAGAGGAGCTGGAAAAAACAACAAAAAGCTGTAAATGCCTCTTTTTATCATACGTCTTCCTTCCTTTCTTATTATCTCCACTTGATCAAATATGGCTGAAGATATACTATTAAGTTCCTCCTTCAAAAGGGTATGTGTGAAAACGTTTTATAAAACTTATGTCATGTCTGTAACATGAAGATATATTTCCATTTCTTTTATAAATACTCTCTTACAAGTTACAACTAATGTTTTTTTTTTGGCTTTCATAAGTTCTATTTCAGACATGTTTATAAAACGTGCGAGTCGGTGCATGAGTAATGTTAGTTCGTTTTTTCCCCCTATAAATTATAATAATGAGCTTTATAATAATAAAAAAAAACATTTTATGAAGTGCATGCTCTAATCTGATCTCTTCAAGTGAACCTAAAACTGTTGACCATTTCTATTCCCTTATTTTTCTCAATATGATCCAACAGAATAAAACCTAAATTTCTTCTTCTTTCTGCATATTTTCATGGACTATTATACATGGAATCCACAGTATGATCATAGATATCTTTCTCTATTTGTTCTTTATAATATATTCTTATAACTGTTTTTTTATTTTATTTCCAATTACAAATTCATTAACTTGTGCAACTCTTAATTATATTTTCAGGACTCATTGGTGATAAAGGCCCCTAAAAAATCTCCAATAGTATTGAGATTGGTGGTGTTAGTCTTTGCTATGATCTGTGGAGTTTATATTTGTTCAATATGTTTAAAGCAAATACGTCCACACACAAGAGCCAGATTGCTCAATTTTGCAATATTCGATCAACAATGCAATAAATCAGGCATTGAACCATTGGAAATTCCTTATGTCCATTTCCCGAAACCCAAAACATTTAGCAGGTTTAAGTTTCTAATTTCATTTAACAGAATGAATGTTTCTGCTTAATTACTTGAAATAATTAATATATTTATGTGCAGAGGGGAGTGTGCTTGCAATCCTGTAAGATACTTTGCCATATTGTCGATGCAAAGATCAGGAAGTGGGTGGTTTGAGACATTGTTGAACAGCCACATTAATGTTAGCTCTAATGGAGAAATATTTGGGAACAAAAATAGGAGAGCTAATGTTTCTGCAATTGTTAAGACACTGGATAAAGTATACAATCTTGACTGGTTTAGTAGTGCTGCAAAGAACGAGTGCAATGCTGCTGTTGGGTTCAAATGGATGCTTAATCAGGCAAGTTTTAGAGTAAAAAATTTTCTTGCAAATTCAGATCTTGAAAATTTTTAATGTCATTTTAGTTCAAATGATCTCTAGCTCAAGAGAATAATAAATACTAAGAGGGCATTCAGTTTAGCTGTTCGGAACTGAAAAGTTTATGAACTTGTGAACAGATGCCGGTAATTGTTATCACCCTTAACCTCCATCCATGCAGAGTGTAAAAGCCACATTTTGCTGTCAGAAATAAAATGTTAAATTGCAATTCATTTTGTTTTGTTATTGCAGGGAGTTCTGGAACATCACAAAGGAATAGTAGAATACTTCAATGAGAAAGGTGTGCATGCAATATTTCTATTCAGAAGGAATTTACTGAGGAGAATGATATCTGTTCTTGCAAATTCATATGACAAAAGTAACAAGCTCCTCAATGGAACTCACAAGTCCCATGTTCATTCAACAGCAGAGGTACTTTCCTTCTTTCATTACCCTCTTGAGTACTATGAATATTGGCTCGTAAACAACAAACTTTAACATTGGTGCTTGCAGGCTAAGGTACTTGCAAAATACAAGCCAAAAATAAACATAACAACATTGATACCTGACTTGAAGCATGTAGATGACAGAGCTGCAAGGGCAATAGGATACTTCAAGACGACTCGCCACATTGTTGTTTCCTATGAAGATGTCGTAGGCAATCACACAGTAATGCTTTCTGATCCGTCCTGGTTTGATCTCTTTGATTAATTTTTGCTTTGTTGTCTGATAGTAGAAACCAATTTGGTACAAATAATTGTGCAGAGAATAAAAGAACTTAAAAAAGTTCAGGAGTTTCTAAGGTTGCCATATAGAGAGCTAACGAGCCGTCAGGTTAAGATTCATGCTGGAAACTTGCTTGATCAAATTCAGAATCCGGATGAGGTCCAGAATGTTCTTAGTGGAACTGCTTATGAGAGTTTTCTTCGTTTAGATTATCAAATGTAGTTTTTAGCAGCATACGAAAATGAAACAACAAAAAATTTTTCCCCATTTTATAACAATTTTTTTCCACAGTTCTCAACAATTTTGGCTGCTGCAGCAAAACCCCTATCCATCTTTCTTTCCTTTTTCTTTATTTATTTCGTTTTGCATTCTTCAATTAACCTGACAAAATATGATTGCTTCAGATTTCCCTTTATTGTGGATTTGATTGGGATGTCTAAAGCTTAATCACAGGAATCATAACCACGACTGGCTCAAATAACGATGACACAACAAAACATTTATTCGTCTACCAGAAAATGTTAGACGGCAAGTTATAATCCAGACCTCATAATTTTTGTTGAATTCTGATATGAAAATAAAATGCTCGACAACACGATGCTAAAACCCGAAGCAGGCACACAGCCAGAAGGGCTTATATAACATTATTGCCCCTTTAAGGGTTTAACAGATGGTAGGCTAGGCTTATGCGAAACAAAGATGCATCAGTTTAGTTCAGCGTTTTCAGCCTTTCCAAAGGCCGTCAGCATGCAGCTAAAGACATAATTGCACTTTTACACAGGTACATGGCTACTTTTCTACAGTGATTATAAGATTACAACAATCAATGTCACGCAAATAAATCTACAAGGAGATTCTATTTTTCTTTTGATCTCCCACTGTATACACAGGATCATATGGATCCCAAATATAAAACAAGTCTTAACTGATTACTGATCAGTAACCCACTAATCGATTAGGAAATGAAACTGAAAAATGGATATCATTTCCAAAACTATTTTTCTTTTTTCTTTTTCCTTTTTCTCCAACTATTGCTTCCTAGAATATCAGATTACAACTATGTTAGAACTATGAGCAGCCAGATCAGCTTATGACTGAACCATTAGCTGCTCCGATGCTTGAGTTCTCTGTTTGCCTAATAACAAAGCTGTCAACTATTCTAACAGTATTTAGTGGGTCCTGGTGAGAAATAGCCGCCTGCCATTTACTAGGAAAACGTCGCTGGTGACTCAGCTGATGTGGCTGCTTTTCTTCTCCATCCCAATATGAATCCAGTTTCCATTCCTTTGGGATCTGCACATCAGATTGAATCAGTAAAATGCAGACTCTCATGATTATTGCAAATGTGCTGCTCCATAGTTATAACAGTGAGATAAGACTCGCTATGATATGCAGACCATACAATGGTTTAACCACTGAATCTCCTAGTTACTGTATTACAATCCTCAACTGGAAGAAGTCTCCTTACCACACTAATACATGAAATATGTACACAAATGTACGTAAACACATTAATTTGCAAAAATATACTCAAGGACATGCATATTTAAGCATAAAAATGGGCTACTATGATCAAACCATTTACTAGCTACTAATTGATATTTTAATGTCCTGATTCCCATAAAATGTATAGTGAATATAAGATCCACTAGAAAATATAAATATTGACAACTCTATTAGCCAACAGCAGAAGACATTCTTTTCTTTTTCTCCTCTCCTATTAAAATCAAGAATCCATGTCTTTTAACAGAAAATGACTCAATTGTCAAATATCATCACTTATTGAAGGAAATGAATCAGAACAAAGATCAGTTAAATAAGTATAGAAAAAGGCAAGCATCAAAAGATCAATAATCTCAGTCATCTACTAAGAGAGATACCCACACTCATCTAGACCTTAGTATCAAAGAGCAACATGAATTTGTTACCATTAAGAATACAACAAAAAATTGAATGGAAAACAGCGTTGACACATTAGCAACCAATCCACACAATAGTGCATTAATGAAAAACTGAAAATGACATTTATCTTAAATTGAACAGAACAATAGAAATCATAACACTTTGCAGCCAAAACAATTTAGTGAAGCACCATCACATCAATCTAATTACATTTTTCCCCTAGAATTGCCAGATGGGAAGCATAATAAGTTGATCTCTTACCTTATCAACAGCAAGGGTGAAAACTTCAAGGTCACCCTCTTTATTGATATGGAACCGTGTAAAAGACTTGTAATTAGCAATTCGGAGTGAGGAGAAGGCTTCATCAAAGTGTAAATGGAACCAATTAATGCAAATGTACAAGTAACTTCCAAAAACCAAAGAAACAACAGGTGTTGAAAAGACCCAGTAGTAAAGGAAGACAGAAGCATAATAGATGACAGCACCCCCTCTCGACAGTGACTCAATCCCATTCTTGCATATATTACTCCGTGTAACAGCCATGACCTGATAATTTTCCTCGTGAATATCATAACACTTTATAAGGGTATATTGTATATTTGAGACAATCAAGCTTTTGTTACCTCAGGAACATCAAATGCAGACATGAGATACTTTATGCATGCCGGATAAAGGCCAAACGTCCACTGCTCTATGCGAGATCGGAGGCCAGTAGGATCTGGAAAGTGCTCACTTTCCACTGAACGGTACCACTGATACAAAGTGTGGTAGCCTGAAACAAGAGTTTAACTAGCATATCATGATCAATAACCATATTAATTATAAAAAAATCCTTGAGCACACAGACATATCACTGAAGAAAAAAAAAACCACATTTTCTACAATTTGAGGCAGAAAAGGCATTAAATATTTTGTGAAATGAATACAATGATCAAATGTAAATCAAGTTGCAAACATTTTAATAGTTACTGAAAGTTTGTCAAATGTGAATCACACAGCCATCTTGAACAGCAGAGTTTTTATTGCCATTATGCACATTGCTCAGATGATTATGAAAGAAAAAATGCTAGGCCGTCTCCATATCACTGAACCACAAGTAACAAATAGAAAATAAAACTTGCCTGAAGTTGCTAGTAGGTCATGCCTAATACATGTCTCAACACCCAGTTCCAAGAGCAACATAAGAATTAGGGCTGATGCCAGGTGAGCAGAAACATGAAGAACACCGATAATTGCCTGTTTCTTCCGAGACACTTTGGGAGGGACAAAAGCAACTGCCGCAATAAGCAATGCCAGAACACCTGCCAAGGATACATAAGAATGTTCCAGCACATACATAAAAGAATTCCACACTGTGCCAATGAAACTCCTCAAGTGGCCAGAAAATGAATCAGCTTGCAAGATGTGGCCGAGCTTACACTAGAAACGAAGGCAGGAAACTCAATCAACCACCAGCAACATGATATAATAAGTCTCATTATGTAACATAATAGCACAGCCCTTTGGCTAATTATATTAGAAAGGCAACAATTGCAGCTACTTATAGTAAAATGGAAAATGGAAAATAATTCATGATAAAAAAAAGGAAGAGAAATGAATAATAATGGTCAGCGAAAGTTATGTATGAAAATAGGATAGGAAAATGAAAGGTGTCGGAACATCAGTGCATTGAGGTGTAAAGAATATCTATGGTTGGGTGACTAGCATTGAACAGAAACAGATTCTCACCTGTGGAAACATTGAGAAGCTCAACACAAAGTATATAATGCCACCAATAAAATCAAATTGCCAGTTCTTCTTTCTAAACTTTAAAATATTTCCCAGTGCAATCTGCAATAATGAAGAACAAGGAAATAGCACTAATAAACAGAAGTATACCAAAAAACTCGCAACGAAGAGAACAGGATCCAAAGCCTACCCTGCTTGAATCTTCTAAAGAAGGATAGGCAGCCTTGGTCTCATACTTGGTTCCATATAATTCTTTGAAATCACTGAAGACGTGAGTAGGATGTAAAAATGCACCACCACAGCCATTCACAAGTAAATGTTGCACGTGAACTGGACCATCTGATGGAATATATGAATGACGCATATAATGATGCAAGTCCCCAGCTATTCGAAGCTTACAACGTCCTTTCAAATAATCACATATGAGGTGTGAGACATTCTTTCCAGAGACACCATTCCAATACCAATCGAGTAGCCAATTTGGTTCATGAGTCATAATAATCACTGAATCATTTTCTCCAACCTACATTAAAGAACAGAAAATGACCTCATTGCCCATCAGAAAGGAATGGAGAAAGGTAGGGAACCAACAGAAGCTACCCTAGATCTCCTAACATACACAATATGAAATGGATGTTTCAAGTTTGACAAGACCCAATTTTATGCCACGACAAAAATAGGCACTGATAGAGTGATCATCTAATGAAGTAACGATAGACAATTTAAAGTGGCTGGAAAATTATATGGTGGGCCAGAATATATTTCTTCCACATTCTTAGAATTGAATTTAACAATGACAGAGAAATAAAAGCAATGGTGTGATCCTTTAGATGGCACATTCTGCAACATACATCTCACACATGCAGCAAAATACCAAAAACAGAAGTGTGTATCAACATAAGACTGAACCCAATGGCAGAAGACCACCAATTGTATCTGCTTTAGTACTTGTAGCACATGGTGAAAAAGACAAGGATGAGAGTACCTTCTCCTGTACTAGTTCCGAAAAGAATTTGAACTGGTACACATCAATATCATTATGGAGTGCTAGATCAAGACCAAAAACCCACCATCGTTTAGGAAGTTGCAATGCAAAATAACTCTTCTTCTGTGGCATAAACCACCCACCCAACCAGCTCTTGTGACATATGTACCTCATGAAAGTATGAAGTCCATCAAACCAATCTGTAAAGTTATAAACAAAAATCCCATTAAACCCACAAAGTTTAAAAGCTTTTTTGATGAGAAGAAACCAGAGTATATCAACGGAAAACATATAGTGGTGATCAAGTGTATCAAACAATTTGATATAAAACTGAAATCAATTTACAAGACCAAAAGCTTTAATTATTTGGGGGATCAAGTAGATTTTGGATCTTTATGCTGAGGATGAGGACTAACCATGGTTTCCAGGAATCACAAAACACTCAGGTCCATTGTACTGCTTCAGTTCAGACACCCCAACAGGTAACTCAGGCTTGTTTGCAGCTATGTGCTCTTGTTTATACCATGGTGGAGGCTGGAGAGCATACTCAAAAGGACGAAAGAGCCGCTTCTCATATGTAAATGCTGATGGATTAGGATATCTACAAAGAACAGTTAAATTGTAAGTTAAACTACTACATGAAAACTATGCAAAAAGCCCATAGATAGCTTACCACAAACAGAGAAGTATTAATTTGCATGCAGACAAATGATTTCGGAATTAAAATGGTAAATACTTTTGTATCATACAGCTGGAAACCAATAAGCCTAGATCATTTAAGATCAAGATACACTAAAGCAAGACAGTCGAACTAAAAAATAAAACACCTACCAATACGAGAACATATATTTCAGGGGGGAAAACCTTAGAAAACATTATAAGCAGAGAGTAAACAGGGAACATTTATTAATGGCCTGCGGCTCCTAAAAATATCTTCAATGGTTCACCCTGATGAAAAAGCTTTTTAAAAAAAAAAAAAACAGAAGGAATTACTCTCTAAAACATTGGTGTCTAAATACATGAGCTACAACAAAGAGAGACAAACTAGAATAGTTTCCACAGAATAGAAAAACAAGCAAGTCGATGCAGATACAATTAGAAAAAGTCAATCACATAGGAAAAGGTGGCTCTAACACAAAATAGAAGATTACAATGAAGCCACCAGTTGCAGTAGTAGTTTCCAATAGGCATTAAGGCCAAAAAGCTTAATATGAAATTGGCAGTAAGGAAGGCCTCAACGCAAAATATGAAATCCAAAACGAAGTTCACTCACCTCACCTTTGAATTAGATTCATCTATTTCATGGAAGTTTTGCTCCTAAAGTTTAATTCTACTACCACAATCGAATTTTGAAGAGGAAGTCAGCAATTATCTTTGTTTTGATGCTCAAGAACATATATTCAAATCACAGTGCACTAAACCAAATGAATCTCTTACAACAAAAGCAAAGACTTGAATCCATTAACAACTTTCTTAAAGCAGTAAAAACAACTTCATACTTGCAAAACCATTTCAGATTGCAGGACAATTGGCAAAGCTATTCATTTGATTTGATATCAAATCACAAACCCCTACTGAAAATTACTTAAGTCCAGCCCCTTCTAATAACACAGTTAAAATAAGTTGCATATATGAGAAATATGATCGAACTTACGCAAGATCCCCTCCTATAAGGAGTAATTTCCCACGTGGTAGAGAACGCATAGATTTCCCTCTAGTAAGAATGGAAGGCTGAGCAAGCAGTCGTGCAACAGCGTATGAAGAGTTCCCACCATCACCAGTATCAGCCATAAAGTCAAACCATAGCTCTTCCTTCCCACTAAAATGATCATACAAAAGATCTCCCTTTTCTGCTCCATCTTCAATCTTAGTCATTGCTGCCTGATAGCAAACAAAAGGAAAGAGAGAATATGTAATTAATTAATCATCAAAACCATTACGAGGACAAGTAATATAAAAATAAGAAAAAAAGAACTAACTGTAGCTAAAACACGGAACAAGATATTCATATGCATATCTTTATCAGCCTATTACAACACAAACTCAATATAAATCGACTCAAGAAAAGTAATCAAAAGGAAAAAAAAATATAAAAAAGTAAATTGGAGATTAAATAACAAATGAGCATAATTGCAAGAACATCAACATAAAGGTTGATGTCAAAGATAAAAGTTCAAACAAGAAAAAATATTCAACCTTCTCAAAAAAATTCTAGATCAATACTAAAAGCTTTGCACTTTTATCACTTTTAAGGGACCATGACCGGGAAACCGCATTATGCTCCCTCTAGAATATTTTATAGAGAGATACTATTTCCTTTTTTTGTAGGAGAATCGATAAGCAACTGAACTATAGGTAACATCATAATTTATGAAAGGATTTACCAAACAATATGTTAATGGACATAGTTAACAATGACAATATGTAAATGGATTCTGAATATAACATCAACTGCACCTGCATCATTCGCATGTCAAAGCGGCCAACAAACACTGTTACTGATACCAATAGATCAAAGACTGTCTTGAATAAATCAGCTGAAGTTCTGCAACATGTAGCAGCTAGCAAAGTGAGGACAGGCATTACAAATCTTGGACAGCTGCTTATTACCATACCCCAAAGAGGAAAAGGCAAAAAGACAAGGAGAACGGAAAGGGCAGAGAATTAATGAAAATATACCCTGAATACCAAGGAACCATATCCAAAAACTCAGGCTTCATTTGCTTTGCCTTCAACTTCTCATACTCCTGAACTGACAATGGGTGAGAAAGAGCCCACCTGGTGATTGCCAAAAATGAATTAGACAAGATTCTAAGTCTAATAAAAACTTAACAAAACAGAATATTAACATAAGACAATTGAAGAACATAAACAATAACGATAGAAGCAACGATGGAATTATAAAACCATCCGTAATATACAAGTCATAAACATCACAACTCACCCTGTTGATCTTTCCACAACATAATTGGCAATGTAAAGCCCAATAAAAGTGGCCCATAAAGAGTATATAGGGGAGATTTCATCAGAAGAACCTGTACATCCACTTCCATTGCAACCTAACTGCAAATGGTAAAATAACAAGAAAAAACGTAGAAGGATAAGGACTAGAAAAAAAAATAATGCTTTAAAATTACTTACAGGATGAGATTGAATGAAACAAATCTATTAAAACGCTATCAAGACTTACCTCACCATAAATGACCCACTTGGACAAAAGTGGATAATCACTCCCAGACCCAACAGGAGCAAACCAAGATGAACAGAACTGATTTTTTAATTCATTCACGCGGATAAGGTTTGCAAGCCATGTATTCCTCTCTTCTTTTTTCCAAAAGGTAAACCAAGCAGAATTTTTTCTTTCGAGCTGTCTATCTCTCAAGATAGCACGATTACCACAATGACTATAGAATACACAGCAAGCAATGCTGATAACCTAAGCACCAAAAATGACGAATCCATTGAAAAAAAAAAAAAAAACTGAAAGCATTGCACAATATGCACAAATAAGTCTGATAATGAAGTTAAAAAACTTACGGCGCAATTTTGCAAAATGGTTAAGATCTCAGGCTTCTTTCCAGCAACACGAGAAACAAGACCAACATACCAAAGGCCAAGAAAAATAATGTGGAACACAAGAAGGAACAAAATGGAAGAGAGATAAATGGTCAAAAACATGGATAAATTCATCCTCAAATCTAATCCCATTGATTGAAAACTAGGGAGATGATACAGAGCTGCAACTAAAATCCAAGCAATGTACCTAACAAAAAAGCGAAAACAAATAAAGAATCACCACTCACATAACATAACACAAGCTGATGAAACTGACAAAAGAAAGAAAGAAAAATAAAGCAAAGAATCAGGAAATTAAGCGTACCAGCGGCTGAAATTGGAATAGCTGGGCTTGATAGTCTTCTCAAGAAAAGGAGAAGAAAAGAAATAAAAGAAGCCAAGTAAACAGGCATACATAGACCACCATTTGACATTATTATCCAATTTTTCAACGAGAGTGTGGATATTATCAGAAGAAATAAAGAATAAACATCCCACAACAACAGCAATGATGGCGTGACGCGAATGCTCGTGAGGGTAAGGGTATGTATATGTCAATATAGTCCTCATCCTCTCCATTTTCAGGTTATCTAAGAGCCTATCGGAACCCATGCACACCAAAATTAATAATACCTTCCACTACTACTACTTCAATCACCTAATTTCCTGATCAAACAGTTAACAATAACAAAATAAAAGTGTTAGATTAGATTAAATAACTGCTTAAAGTTTAGTGGAAACAGAGCATTCAATTAGGGTTTTTACAGAAAGAAAAGGAAAGGAGAAAAAGAAAACATAATAGAATTTAGAAAAAATTGTAGGAAAAGAGCATAGAATAGCATTAGCATAAGTAAATATAAATATATTTATGCAATGAACATTTAGAAGAATAGAAAAAGAGAGAGTACCTGTTGCTTGTTGTGAGATAATAAATTAATATTAATAATAATAAATGAAAGTGCAGAAAGAAAAAGAAATGATATTAATAATAAAAATAATGATAAAAAAGGAGGAGAAAGAAGATGAAGAAGAAGAAGAAGCAAAAAGAATTAGTTAAACCGACTTGGCAGTGGCTGTGGCATGGCATCTTAGAATGATCGCATATTCCTTTGCTTCTTCACTTTATGCATGTTGCGTACACTTCTTTTCTTTTTTTTTTTTATCATTTTTATTTTTATTATTGTAAATTTTTTTTTTGCTTTTTTTTCTTGTTTTCTCTCCTGATTAGCTAATGATTATTTATGGCTAGTCAAAACAAGAAAAAAAAATTCTCAAATTTTCTATGCCAATGAGGTTGTGCATATATATTTTCCATTTTTTAAGAGGAATATTTTTATCTTTTTCTCTTTCACATTAAAAATATTGATATTTGATCTTGTGTAATGATGTGATTAGCTATAAAATCTATAAAAAAATTATTTCATCTTTCTGTTTTGTTGAAATTTTAGAATAATTAAAGTAAATGATTTTTTAAAAATTATTTCACAATAAAATAATTCTATTGAAAAATAAAATCAAATATAAAGTGAAAGAAATTTTCAATTGTAATTTATGCTTGCTAAAAAGAATTGGATTGATGGAATATTATACAATAATAAAATAATAATAATTAAGTAACCCGTGTTTGGCAAACTAGTAATAAAAATGAGTTTCAACTATTGACTTCTGAAATAAAAATTTAACATTTAATAAAATAATAGTTCAGCATCTAAAGTTTTAGTATTATCTTTCTTTTTTTTTTTTTAAAGTATGTGTTTGTTGGATTATTTTTATAATAAAATGCACTCCTGTTTTTTTACCACCGAGCATTGCAGTTCAGCGGTTCAAAAATCCATCTGGATGTCAGTTATACGCTGAGGTCAAGGGTTCAAATTCTGACTAGGGTGATGCTTAGAGGTACACGGATACACGGGGTACGGTAATAACTCCCGTTCCTCCTGGATGCCGGGGCCGTGAACAGTGAATTAGTCTGATTAACCTTTAAATAGGGGTTGGAATATCACTGTTAAGGCAACGCCTAGCAAAAAAAAAAAAAATGATATGGAACATGATAGGAAAATTCTTTTTCAATTTGTGTCAACTATTGTATTGACGGATTACTCCAAAAAAAAAAAGAAAAGATAAAATTACATGGCCATTTTGTACGAGGGCACCTAACATTGTAAATGATAAAATAAGTCCTAACGTAAATCAGCCCATTTTGGAGAAGATCGAAATAAAATATAGATACGATGCTCGATGCTCGATGCATATGTTCAGGAAATGAAGGATACATACAAGCTAAGCTTCAAAAGATGTTATATGCTACTAGTTAGACTTGGATCCGTCCTGATCCCGGTTTTGAACCAGAATTGAAACAGAATTGAACCATCAGTTTTAGAAATCATAACCAGAATCGTCTTTTAAGGTTTTGATTTCAGTTCTTGCAAAATAGGAACTAGAACCGACGATTCAGTTCCAATTTAAACCGAAAATTTTAGTTTTATATTACGGTTCGAAACCAGAATCAAATTGAAACCGAACAGTGAATAAGTCTACCACTGATCAAAAATAATAGATTTTTTTGTCATTTTTTCTTATCCCATATTATATATTTATTTCAGTTTTATATATTATGTTTTATCCATTTTCTATATTAACAAACTTTTACCTTCAATATTATAAAAATATTATAATAAATTTATTAAAGATCAGCTAATAAAATTGTTCATTTTTAAACTGTACGAATATTATAGGCTTATTATTTTGGAAACAGGTAGTACAAGAGTAACAGTTTTGGAGTATTGCTTTGCACCAACTCCAAAAAAAAAATTGCAATTTTGGAAAAAAACAGTTACATATTTCTTAAGCTTTTCAAACTCCCCTAAATCCATAGAACTATGGGTGCTCACGGTTCGGGTTCCGAACCGCGAGGTATTTTCCTAAACCCAACTGATCTTTATAGTTTAATAAAATTTTAAATCGAAACTGAACCGTTAGATGGAAAAGTCTATAGATTCAGTTAATCAAATTTTTAACCGGTTAACCGTCGATTTCCGTTACCCGTTAAAAGTTAAAATTTTAATAAGAATGTCGTAAATTTTTCATTAATTTATGGAAGTAAAGATTTTAATTATAATTTTAGCACAAAAAATAAATTATTGAAAAATCAGAAGTTTAATATGGACCTATCAATAAAAGATGAGCCTTAAACCATATGAGCTATATTAAGAAACATATTGAAAAGTCAAAAGTTTAATATATATATATATACACACACACACACACACAACATATACATTTGGTCGGTTAACTAATACCCACAGGTTTTCTAAGATAAAAATCGAACCCGAACCGAAACCCGAAAAATTTCAAAAATAAAAATCTAAACCTAAATCATAGATTCAGTTAATCTAATTTTTTAGTTCGGATTGATCGGTTTCGATTCGAATATCAGTTGGTTTTTTTTTTTTCTCAGCCCTAGAACCATCGATTAGAATCCATATCAATTATCAAAATTCAGGCCCATTGCCTACATCATGAACCTGAAGGCAGCACAGTTTAGTTCTTCGGGTGGGTTTAAATTATAGACTAACTCTTTTAGGCTTGAAGTTTAAGGCCCACTGGTCTCTGTGATGAGTGTTTGAATTCACGAGTCCATCACCTTTTTTTCTTCTTTTTCTTTTTCTGTTTCTTTTCAAGAATATCTAATGCTTTGACACTGTCATTCTTCTGAAATGACTCAACAATATTATTTTCTCTGTCGGAATTATTTTTTTCCGAAAATTTGAAAAAAGTACATCTTCTATGTCACTTTGGTGCCTCTAGACATACTTTTATTTTTTTAAAGTGCCGACACCAAAAATTAATTTTACATTATCAGATTAAAATTGCTTTAACCAACTGGATTAATTCTTGAAAATTAAATCCATGATTTTTATTGTGCATTTAGGTCATCATCGTTAAATTTTTTAAACAGAAAAGAATAATCTGCTATGAAATTAACAGTAATGTAATTAAGATAATATATGGCCATAATAAAAAGAACAAATTTAATCGGTGAATAAAATTACATTTGAAAATAATATTGCACCTTTTTGGC
>CANYLF011204222.1:0-11213 GCA_948193215.1 Bocquillonia castaneifolia
AGTAGGAAAATTAGTTACGAATCATCATAAGAACAATCAAACAAATAATTAAAAGCAATAAATAAACAAGAAACATAATGAAAATAATGAAAATAAATTAAATTAGAATAAACTTAGTCTCAATTGTTGATCACAAGCTTCTAATCCCAAAAGAATTAACTTGAATCTCCACTTGAATAAAGAAAACCCTAAAAAAAATAAACCCAAAACTCTACGGAGAAAAATTCTATAAAATAAAGCGGCTGCTACCAAATAACTAAAAATAACTAGCATATATAGTATAACAATTAACTAGACCTAAAAATACCCTAAAACCAATTTAATTTGGACTAAACCACTCAAAAACCACCCAAAAACCGTCCGGTTCGACCCGAAACTGAACCAGAATCGCGCAGAGGAACACCTGAACGTCGCCCAGCTGGACCTGGCAGCTTCGGCCAGAGGTCCGGCTGGTTTGGGTTGCTGCTGGCAAATTTGTCGGATCTGGGGCCTGTCTGGCCGGACTTGGCTGGTCCGATCCTAGGTCCGGCCGGAAACTTCAAATCACAATTTCTCCCACTTTCAGACTCTGAATTCGCTTTGGTTTGATCCTATTCAACCTTAAAACTGCAAATTACAATAAAATAACAAAATAAGTGCTAATTAAACTCAAAATAATGGAGAATTAGACTAAAAACCAATTGATTTAGATAGTATAAAAATTGATTATCAGCATGCTGAATGTTAATATGTATTTGATGTGTGATATATATATATATATACGAAATAAGTTATTTTTGTGTGTGAGAGGGTACCCCGGTTGTACCCCTGGATTATTGAGTTTTGCATGCTGAATGTTAATGTGTATTTGCTGTGTGATTTATATATATATATATATATATATATGGATATGGGTAAATTTAATTATTATGGCATATTAAGTAGGTAATTAATTAATTAATTTTGTGTATGTTAAGTGAAAAATTACGGTGTGTGCTCATTTGCTATATTTTTAATAGATTGATTTTGTATTAGTAAATGGGTACTGGTAAATGAGTTGTGGATTGATGTGGAATTGGTTGACTTGTAAATTGTGAATTGGATGGAAATTTTTATGTTCTTTAAGTTAATATGCTTTTGGTGAAATGAGTTGATTTTATTTGGATTGTTAAATGATGTGATATTGATTGAATCGAAATTTTGTGAATTAGTTGGGATTGTGTTGTGCCTCACATGGATGTGAAATTTATGAGAAAAGTGGCTATGTACAATATAATATATATATATTACATTTCTCATAAGTAGATCATTTATGTAGGATACTTGATGTTATGATTTGAAAATGTGATATTGCTAAATTTGTGAATTGGTAAGAAGTTGAAAGAATTGAGATGGTAGTGGTTTGGATGAGATTTTGATTAATTGAGAAAAAAATTTATTATGAATTGACTGGAATTATGAAACGATGGAAAAGTACTGGTGATATGTAACTGTTTATTTGGTTGAAATTTTAGAATTGGGTGAATTTGACTTTATTCTGAATTAATTATGTGATAATTATAATGTGATATAGATGTGAAAAATACTGCAGTTAAGCTACTAATTATGGTTTTTTGATACTGTGATATAAATGCTAAAAATAAAATATTTGATTTATTAAATTATGATGTGCTGGTTATATGACGAAAATGTTATTGTTAATGGTGAAATTTATATGCATGTTGATTATATAAATATATATTATATATAAAGAACAATACAATGTGAAGCAATATTATATTAGAGAAAGAAATGAGATTGACAGATTTATTAAACATTAATATTTAATAAACACGTGAAAAATGTATATAGTTGATAATAGTAAGATATCTATATGGTGATTTGTTTGGTGTGTTTATTGTATTTTTCTATTATGATAAATTAATATAAAATGTCATATGATGCCAGTAAATGAGGAAGTATTAAAAATATAATAATAATAATAATAATAATAATAATAATAATAATAATAATAATAATAATAATAATAATAATAATAATAATAATAATATGATAAACTGATTATATATATATATGCTTATTTTCTCACTGAGTATCAAGCTCATTATTTTCCTAAATAATCCAGTGTTGCAGGAAAATCAAATAGAAAGGGAAGGCTAGTTTGGTAGAGCTCCTGTCACGACCCATATCAGGGTTACGTGACCAGCGCCAGGGAACGGAAAAGCTATATGCTACCGCAACCTGTGACTAGCCTGAAACCTGTTAAACATCATAACCCAACATAATATGCTAGAATTATATATTCTGGTTCCACACAAAATCAATATAAGCCTGAAAGTGATAAATATATATAGTCCATAATAATCGTCTGAAATCATAAAATAACCAGCATACTAGCTGGAGCCTCACTGGGCTAAAATCATCCGCAACACAACACTAATCATTCATAAGTAATATCAGCATAATCATACCAAAATACAAGTCTGACATAACCATAGTATAACATCCTAATACAACGAGCTAAGATTAAGCAAGAAACCTGCACAAAATTGCCGGAGAAGAAGAAGTCCGGCATAGAGATCTGAGAAGAGTCCTGAAAAATAAATTAAGGAGAGTCAGACCTCACTGAGTGAATTAATAGCATATTTATGAAGCAACCTAAATACAGGCAATCATACACACACACGCACACACATATATATAGTATACATGCAAACAGACAAAGGAAATACAACAACTAAATACATAGGAAGGAGGATAGAGATAGAACACCTAAAAACCCTCTACCCCGAAGCCATACCGGCTCTCTTAATCCAATAACGTTTCTCTTAATCCACTATTCATCTGGCGCCCGAGCACTAAACTTAGTAAGCCCTAGACATTGCTATAACTGTCACCTAAGCACTACACCGAGTAAGCCACAGTTATAACAATCAAATAATAAATCAAGGATCGGCGCCCGAGCACTACACCGAGCAAGCCATGTCCTTATCATCATAATAACAACACATACCAGACTCCTCTGTGCACACAGCCTGGTGACACCCACCAGGTAGCTCGTCCCACAACCATCCTCCATCCAGCATATCACAATCATATCACAATATATATAGTGTCATAACATACATGTATATAATATATATGCTTGATGTAAAATATTTAAATATAATTATATTCACAAGTAAAATATGAATATATGCTAATAATAATTATTCACATATTTATTTTGAATGATTATGATAATAGTTTTAATGAAATGAAATGAATGCAATTCTACGTGCAAATCATATATATGCAATTAACTCACAGCAAGAACGAGCGCTTCCCTGTGCCCCGAAGCTACTGCCTCTCTCTCTAGCTTGGCTACTCTCTACATAATATAAAAGAATATAATTTAGATTAAGGACATAACCTAATTCCTAATTGATTCTAGATTACTATTTAAATATTGAAACGTATAACATCAACCTATAACTATGCACGCATAATATAACTTAATCCGTTTAATTCGATATCACGTTTTATGAGAAAATTCTACCAAAAATTTGACAGAACCTCCCCTATAAAACAGATATCTCTCCACCGAACTAGAGCCTATCCTGCATAAAAACAACACTTCTAAAATCACAACCAATTGCCGGGCCTACCCATTTACCTAGACTTACCAAACATAACAATTACAGCATTAACCAACATCATCCATATATATTTATTTATCAAACTTATCACACCATTTTACAGCTGTTAATTATACTTATTTAATGTCCAAATAGTCCTCAACAGTTCGAGAATCCAATATTCAGTTACACGGTCTAAATAGTCCTATTATCCAATTAATTAATCCGATTATTAAATTCATCCAAATCAAATCCAATTTGAGTTAATTATAACATAAATAACATGCTTTTAACATATAAAACATCCAAACAATTAAATTAGATGCGTAACACGTAAATCAATAAATTTCATAAACCGATAATTTTCTTCCGGGATTTTTAATTTTAAATCTAAACATTATTTGCCTATTGGTCCTTTACGAAAGTTGCCCGAAATAATTTATAGTAATTTTTAGAAATATTTTTATCGATTTTTGGGTCGGACCTCACAGCCACCGCCCATGGCGACGCGTGGGACTCAACCGCCGCCGTGGTATCGGAGCTCACCAGCAGCTGCGTAACTTCCATCCAAGCCTATTGCCACTACACACGCACTATAACAACCACCTAAAACACCTGAACCGAAGCAAAACTCCTCGCCAGCACCGAGAAGCTTCCAAACTCCATTCATTGGGTTTTCGAGGTCCCCAAGGTTGCGGTTAGATGCTAATCGATGCTACTCCAGCCGATCTATCCATTTACAACCTCCATTTGACTTGATTTGTACTTGGGAACGGAGAACCACGATGGACCTTGAAGGCCGAAGCTTCGAGCTTTGATTTCTTCCACCACCATCGTCGGTTGCAGCAACCAAGGGTATGAACAGGTATGTCTCGTCAAGCTCTTCGTTTTAGACACTTCTATCGATGAAAAAGATGGCCGGAGCAACGAGAATGATGACAGAGAAGGTGAGGTATCTAAAGTGTAATTTTTAGAGAGTTTTGGCACTGTATCGGTAATTAGGTTTTAAGTTATTTCTTACAATTGAGCCCATCTATAGATTATGTATATATAAACTGAAGTTTTTAGTTTTTAATCTAGTCCTTTTTGTTAATTAAAAATTTTCGTTAACTCAGTTTTATCCCAAATTTTTACCATAAGCTCGGGAATATTTTTAACACGTTCACTCAAAATTTTAGGTCAATTGAACATTCGTAACTACCATTTTGAATTTTTAAAGATTAAAGCTTAATTAATTAATTCCCGAATTAGAAATTAATTAAAACAAAAATTATGGGAATCGCATTCTCCTCACCTTAAAATAAATTCGTCCTCAAATTTAAAACATACCTTATTGTAAAAACAAGTGGGGAAACTGCTTCCTTATGTCCTACTCCAGCTCCCAAGTACAATCTTTAACAGAATGATTCCTCCATACTACTTTCACCATTGGAATTGACTTGGATCGTAACTGTCTCACTTGGTGATCAATCACAGCCACTGGGAACCCATCATATGTCAAGTTTTCCCCAATCTCAATATCATCTGTCTGAATTACATATGATTAGTCTGAAATGTATTTCTCAACATAGATACATGAAAGACTGGGTGAATTCTAGATAACTCTGGTGGCAGGCCAATCTGTAAGCCACATCACCAACTCTACCCTTGATTTCATACGGTCCCCCATATCTAGGTACCAATTTACCCTTATTGCCAAATCTCATCACACCCTTCATGGGTGACACCTTTAGAAACACCCAATTGCCAACATCAAAGGAAATATCCTTTCTTTTAGGATCTGCATAACTCTTCTGTCGGATAAAAGCTGTCTTCAACCTTTGCTGTATCAATGGAACCCTTTCAAAAGTTATCTGAACCAATTCAAGTCCAGAAAGCTGCCTCTCACCAATATCCCAACACAATGGGGATCTACATTTCTTGCCATACAATGCTTCATATGGTGCCATTTCAATGCTGGCATGATAACTATTATTATAAGCAAATTCAATCAACGGGATGTTTAAGTCCCAATAGCCACCGAAGTCCATAGCATACATCTGTAGCATGTGCTCCAAGGTCTGAATAGTTCTCTCAGACTGCCCATCTGTCTGAGGGTGAAAAGCTATGCTAAAATCCAATCTGATTCCTAAAGCTGATTGTAACTCTCTCCAAAACATCGAGGTGAAACTCGAATCTCTATCTGTCACAATGGACTCTAGAACTCCATGTAGACGTACTATTTCAGAAATGTATAATTCAGCCAACTTTTGCATGGCGTAGTTCTTCTTTACAGGTATAAAGTGAGCTGATTTGGTCAATCTATCAACAATCACCCAGATTGAGTCATACCCACTCTTGGTACGGGGTAACCCGATTACAAAGTCCATCGTAATCATGTCCCACTTCCACTCTAGGATAGGTAATGGCTGTAACAATCCATAAGGCCTATAGTGCTCTAACTTCACTTTCTGACAAGTCATGCACTTGGTCACAAACTCTGCTATATCCTTTTTCATACCACTCCACCAGTACATGCTTTTTAGATCATGGTACATGTTAGTTGCTCCTGTATGAACACTGTAAGGTGTATGGTGAGCTTCTTCCATAATCTCCTTCTATAGGTTATCAACTTTAAGCACACGCACCCTAGTGCCCATCCTTAAAATGCCTTCACCATCAACCCTAAACTCTTATGTTGTGCCCTGTTGCACCTGGTATAAAATCTTCTATAACTCTAGATCCTGTGATTGAGTTACCTTTACCCTATCCAGAAACACAGATCTTATTTTGAACTGGGCTATCAAACATCCATGCCTATTCACCCACCATTGCAATCCTTGATCAAATAGTTGATCAATCTCTCTGTATAGAGGTCTCCTCCCAACACTAATATGAGCAAGACTTCCAGCTGATTTCCTGCTCAAGGCATTTGCCACAACATTCACTTTTTCAGGATGATACATGATCGAACAATCATAATCCTTCAATAGCTCCAACCATCTGGTTTGTCTCATATTCAAGTTACTCTGCTGAAATATATACTTTAGACTTTTATGATCAGTATATATCTCATAGGGTACACCATAGAGATAATGCCTCCAAATCTTCAGTGGAAACACAACAGTTGCCAATTCCAAATCATGGGTAGGGTAATTCCTCTCATGGTTCTTCAACTGTCTAAAAGCATAGGCGACTACACACCCATTCTGCATCAACACACACCCTAAACCCACTCTAGAAGCATCACAGTACACAGTAAAGCCATCAGTCCCAGAACGTAAGGTCAACACAGGTGCTATAGTCTACCTCTCATTTAGCAACTAAAAGATATTCTCATAAGCTTCATCTCATTCAAACCTGACACTCTTTTGTGTCAACTGTGTCAATGGTCCTGCTATCGGAGAAAAGTCTTATACAAATCTCTGATAGTTGCCTGCCAAACCCAGAAAGCTTCTAATCTCTGTGACTGTGGTAGGTCTAGGCTAATCCAATACTACTTCAATCTTCTTTTGATCAACCTGAATTCCTTCCTTGGATTCCATGTGCCCCAAGAAGGTAACACTATCCAGCCAAAATCCACATTTAAAAAATTTGGCATACAACTGCTCCCTTCTCAAAGTCTCCAACACCACCCTCAAATGATGTTCATGCTCTTATACACTTCTAGAATATACCAGGATATCATCAATAAAAATGATCACAAACTGATCTCGAAATGGTCTGAACACTTTGTTCATCAAGTCCATAAAGGCTGCTGGAGCATTAGTCAACCCAAAGGACATAACCAAAAACTCATAGTGACCATATCTAGTCCGGAATGCAGTCTTTGGCACATCTTCTTCTTTGATCCTCAACTGATGATAACCTGATCTTAGATCGATCTTGGAATAACATTGGGCACCTTGCAGCTGATCGAACAAGTCATCAATTCAGTAAAGTGAATATTTATTCTTGATTATCACCTTGTTAAGCTCTCTGTAATCAATATAGAGTTGAAGTGTACCATGTGCACCCCAGGGAGAAATATTGGGTCTAATGAAACCCTTATCAAGTAGCTCCTATAACTGCTCTTTCAGCTCTTTCAACTCAATTGAGGCCATTCTGTATGGTGGTATAGAAATGGGAGCAGTTCCAGGTACTACATCAATGCAGAATTTGATCTCCCTGTCAGGTGGCAATCCTAACAACTCTTTTGGAAATACATCTGGATATTTACATACTACTAGCACATCACTCACATCATCTGCTTCTAGTGTAGTATCTCTAACCACTGCCAAAAATCCCTGACATCCCCGCTTAAGCAACTTCCTAGCAGTGATTGCAGAAATTAAGTTCTGAGGCATCACACATTTCTCACCTCTGAACTTAAACTCTTCATCTCCTAGCATCCTGAATGTTACTTCTTTTATTCTGCAATATAGGGTAGCATAATGCTGGGATAACCAATCCATCCCTAGGATCACATCAAAATCCATCACCTCTAGAAATATCAAATCTGCCATCATTTCTCTGTCTTCGATTCTCACAGGACATAGTGGAAAAACACTGTTAGTAACTGAAGCTTCACTCAAGAGAGTGGCCACTGACAAAGGAGTTACCATCCTAGTCCCTCTACACCCAGCTCTTGATGCAAAGGTAGGAGAAATAAAAGAATGCGTCGCACCAGGATAAAACAAAATAAAAGCTTAAGTATAACATACCGATATAGTACCTGCAACAAATGAATTCAAAGTCTGTGCATCCTATGGTGTGAGAGTAAACACCCTGGCCTGGCCCCCACCAGGCTGCTGTGAAGTAGAAGGTTGACCCGTGCCTCTAACACCCGTTCGACCACCAAACCTGCCTCCATTTCTACCCCCAAATCCTCGACCCTACTGACCTATCATCTAAAATCCACCCTGAGAAAGGCCTGCCTGGTAAGGTCTTGTCTAATAAGGGGTCAGGTACTGGGGTTTTTGGCTGAACTGGCGGTTGTGCCATACTAGATAATGAAGAAGCCAAACGAAACTGTGTCTGAATAGATGAAGGGTAAAATGGACAATTCCTCACATAATGTCCTGGCTGTCCACATCTGTAACATGTAATTTTGGCTAGGTGACATGGTCCCTGATGGACTCTGCCATAATTCTGGCAGAAACTGGGGCCAGAACTAGAACTACTATAGCCGACATTGCTATAACCCGCACTCTGTCCACTACTACCACTACCAGCCCTGAATAGTGAACTACCCTGACCACCTCTGCCATGCCTCCCTCTGTCATGTTTGCGAGAAGTAGTAGGAATCCGCTGAGACATACCTCTTTGATCATATCCAAACTGTCCACCAGAACTAATCTGAAAGGTCCCCTGTGACTACTGCATACCCGTGGCATACTGTCCTCCAGTATACCCACTAGTCTGTCCTCCAGATCGGGAGCTACCAGCACCAATAAATCTAGGCACTACACTATGCCTCTGAAGTCTCTCCTCTATAGACACCGCCTCCACATAAACAGGATCCAAATCCTGCCCCTGTGTCCTCATACTAGCATATTCTAGCCCCAAACCAACAACGCACAGGTGTACCATCTGTGCATCATCCTTAACCATAGGGCCTACAAACCTCAGCAATCTCTTAAATCTTTTAGTATATTCAGAAATCATCTCATTTCCCCTTCTGGAGATAGTCATCAACTGAACCCTATTCTACATCTGATATGACATGTGCATATAATGCTGTTGGAATCTATGCTCAAACTCCTCCCAAGTAATGGTATCAATAATCGGTCTAATAGCGGCTATAAACCAATCATGAGCTTTCGCTCCATGCACGTCTCAACTATACAATTTCTCTGTGAGTCATTTGTAGTAAAAGAAACCCTGTTTCGTATCATATTGAGAAAATCCATAGGGTCTCCTGATCCATCGAAGGGCACTCTGAAGGATCTAGCGAATAGACTGATTGCCTCCAAATCAGAAACATGTCTAGGCCGTTGACAAGTCTAGGCTATGACCCTAGCCATAGCCTCTACAGTAGCCTAGTCAATGGCTGTAAAACCCTGTGGTGGTTGCTCATTTCCACCCTAGGTGCATCAGCGTCCTCCCTTATTCCTTGGCCTGCCTCTACATCGAGGCTGTGCAGGTTCTTCTTCCTCTAGAGGAACTTCCCCACGTTCTGAAGCAGCATCCTCTTCCTCTTCAGGTTGTTACACACCTTGACGTCATCATCAATTCATTCTGACAAGCAAACAGATACACTTTAGCAACAATTAAGAAATCCTAACGGTACGCTGAATTCTAGAAACAAGGAAACTTAGCAAAAATGATAAGGATCCTATGTTGTAGTAGTTTCAAGAAAGACTGTAACACTCTAAGAAACATAATATGCATATAATAAAACCATAAGCTCTGATACCAACTTTGTCACGACCCATACCCGGGTTACGTGACCGGCGCCAGGGAATGGGAAAGCTATATGCTACCTGAACTCGAGGCTAGCCTGAAACCTGTTAAACATCATAACCCAACATAATATACCAGAATTATATATTCTGGTTCCACACAAAGATATAAGCTTGAAAGTGATAAATATAACCAGCATACTAGTTGGAGCCTCATTGGGCTAAAATCATCTGCAACACAACACTAATAATTCATAAGTAATATCAGCATAATCATAACAAAATACAAGTCTGACATAACCATAGTATAACATCCTAATACAAATCTCTACTACTGCAGCTTCTAGAATAATAAAAATACATTCGAAAGATTAAGTAGGAAACCTGCACAAAATTGCTGGAGAAGAAGAAGCTCGGCTTAGAGATCTGATAGAGGTCTGAGCAGAGTCCTGAAAAATAAATTGAGGGGAGTTAGACCTCACTGAGTGAATTAATAGCATATTTATGAAATGCAACCTAAATACAGGCAATCACACACACACACACACACACACACACACACACACACACACACATATAGTATACACGCAAACAGACAAAGGAAATGCATCAACTAAACACATAGGAAGGAGGATCGAGGTAGAACACATAAAAACCTTCTACCTCGAAGCAATACCAGCTCTCTTAATCCGATAACATTTCTCTTAATCCACTATTCATCTAGCACTCGAGCACTACACCGAGCAAGCCCTAGACATTGCTATAACTGTCGCCCGAGCAAATACACCGAGCAAGCCACAGTTATAACAATTAAATAATAAATTGAGAATCGGCGCCCAAGCACTATACTGAGCAAGCCCCGTCCTTATCATCATAATAACAACACATACCTAACTCCTGTGTGCACATTGTAACATCCTCATACATAGTTACATGCATTAGTAATTAATTAGCATCATTAATGTGGTTAATTTTTTGCTAATTATGCATCATTAACCATACTCATGTGTAGGAGGGGTATCTATGTTGATAATATTAGTTTGGAAGTTGTTTTTGGAGTAGATTTATTGTTTAGGGTGGAATTGGATATTTTCTTTAATTTGGTTAATAAAGTCAAAGTTAACTTTTAAAATAGCCAATGAGAAATTTCAAACATATTAATAAAGGAAAATGAATTTTTAAAGGGATAAGAAGGGTCTTAAGTTAGTGGATTGTGTAGAGATTTTAAGGGAAGAGAAGTGTGTTGAGAGAGCTT
>CANYLF011204845.1:0-12707 GCA_948193215.1 Bocquillonia castaneifolia
TTATTTTTTCTTTTAGCCTCTTTTCTTTTCCCCATGCTTGTGTCTTATGCCCTTTACAACTATATTGTAGGGTCGAAAACCATAATTTCATCTATGCTAACTCCAATGAGAATGAATACTTCACTGTCATTACTGGTTTTAATACCGAGGAACTACCGACCTTGCCTTGTTACGGTGCATCCAGCCCCACTAACTTCCTTTTGGAAATCCCTACTGCTGCTGCTAGGTCTTACATCAAACCCTTGGCTCGCACTATTACACCCTAGGTCGAATGGTGTAAATGAATGAAGGAACACTTTGAAGCTGATTGGGAGAGGCTCGGTATCACTGAACTGGTCTACATCACTTGTAATGTGTTCCTCTATCAGCCAGCCTTGATAACAACAGCTCTAAAATTTTAGAGCACTTCTAGCAATGCATTTATATTCCCTTTTGGACACCTTTCCTTCACCCTGAAAGATGTTTTATACCTCACGGGCCTACCAGTTCTTGGAGAGGACTGTGTCTTTAATATCTGAAGAACTCAATGCCAGGCATTCAATCACAATCAAACATTATAAGTACACCTCTTATTCAGCTATCAACGATGAAGCTCTTCGACATGCCGGACTTCCCACTACTGGTGAGCACGCCCGATTCCTTTGGGTTCTACTTTGTAGGTATGTTTCTGTCCTACTACCAATAGGCCTCTTATGGACTTCCTTCCACTTTGTGAATACCTTGCGGCTAGCAATGAGAATTTTATGGCCTTAGTTAGTATCTTCCTTACCAATGTCTACCAAAACATTAGGAGAATGTTCAAAAAGGAACCAGTTAACAACCCCTCTGTCATGTGCTGGCTCATTCAGTCTTGGTTACTCACTTACTTCCCAGAGCTAAGATCTGATGTCGTCCAACAAGACGTAAAATTCTTGGCAGAAAAACATACTACTTACTAATGTGACTGGGACTTTAGTAAGATCTACTCCTTCTTTTTGACCTGCCAAGAAAGGACTCATGCCCAGATCTGTCCTTTTGATCCTTTAAATCAATGCCCTTCTTGGATCAAAATTTTTCCAGATTGTCTCCTTCTAGATATTTACCAACAGCTTCTACTCGCCTACACTAGCCCCAGGGTGTTTGTGATAGGTGGGGATAAAGCTTTTAAAGGTAGTACTTCCAGCTTTCCCTTGAGCTTTGAGCCTTACTTCCCCTACCTGTTTGCATGGCAATTTGGTTTTACTTGTGTGATTCCTCTTGCAGTTCCTGATTTAAACCTCCATATGGGCACTTCTTTGGCTACAGTCAACCAAACCCCGGCGATAATAAGGGCCCTTCAGAATCATTACAAGACTTTAGCTTGTAGTATTCACTTGGTTCCCAAGAGTTATGTTGATTCTTACGGAACCTGGTGGCAGATGACTTATTCCAAATAGATGACCCGTCCTGTTGAAGATCTGATTAAAGGTACATGAACTCTGCTCTCCTTGATTTGTTACTTGTTGTATATCTTGTTTTCTAACATCACTATGTTGTTGCAGAATTTAAATCTTAGACTGGAGTAGTTCTCCCTATTGCTCCTACTAAAGCCAGGTTTACTGTATCTACTCCTGCAACTAAAAGGAAAGCACCTGCCAGCTTTTATAAGCTCCAAAAGGGAAAGAGCCCAGTGGTGCGAGCTAAACCTTCCAGGAGGTCTGCCAGAACTACTGTGCCTCCTAAACTTGCTCCTGCTATGTCAATACCGGCGGTGGTATAAGTAGTTGGAGATGAAGATAAAGGTATTAAAGAAGTGGAGGCAGAAAGCACGGAGAGCGAAGAGAGCTCTTCGGGTGAGGAGGTGGGGACTTATGACTTTCCCCAACATTCTGAGAACTAGCCAGGTATGTTTTGTTTACCTCTTTCTCTCCTTTATTCCTGTTATTCTACTTTTCACTATTAATGAACTCCAGGTCCCAATCCAGACGGAGATGATAAAATAGTCATCGCCCAGTTAGTCACCAAACTAGTCCAGACTACTGGGAGTTCTGGTGCTGCTAAATCTAATCCTGGTCTACATACTCCTCCTCCAGCTCCTAAGCCGGTATCTTAGATATGTTGCTCCTCATTTTCCCCTTTTGCTTTTCATTTTATCACACACCCAACTAACCTTCTTTCCTTTGATGTCAGATCTTTGATTGGGGATCAATACCCTCCAAGATCACTCTGAAGCATGACCTGGATTTCATGGAAGTGTCTCCCGAAACTACTAAAGTTGTTCCCCCTACCATAGATCCTAAAGAACTGAAAGAGGTGGTCAATTCTCTAAAATTGACTCTTAAGCAGGAATTACCCTCTCTTTCTAAGCTTCAAAAGAATGCTTTTCTTGCTTCTCTTGGATACATCAGTACCGCCTTCCCTAACTCCACTGTTCAAGTTTTGACTAAGCAGGTCAAGGGTCTTTTCTAGACTTTGAGCGACTGTAACATAGCACAGACCAATTTTGCGGCCAAGCTGGCAGCTTCCCAGCATCAACGAGCTTTATATGGCATCAGGAGAGCAGAATTGGAAGAAGTGGGTCAAAAGATGTTCATTCTCAAGACCAAGTTTGAAGAAAAATAGACTATAATACAGGATCTGCAAAACCAAATTCTCCAATTGCAGGCTGAACAGGAAGTTATTGGGCAAGAAGTTCGTGGATTGGCCACTGAGTATAAGAGTCTGGAAACTGCAGCAGACGCCATCGACGAAGGTCTGGTAGCTCAGAAGGAAAATATTGCTCTCTGGAGGTAGGAGGGAAAACAGGCTCGAGACCAACAAGTGGCCTGTATCACACAGTGGGTGGACCTGGGCTCCTTTGACTTTAATGCCCTTTTCCCTTAAAAACAGTCTTCACTCTTCCTTTTGAACAATTCGATGGCCTGTATGCAGGTCTTTTGGTAGATGTACTGAATTTTTATTTTTTGCAAGGCCGCAGTTCTGAGGCCTCTTTTTTTTGCTTGTGTGACTTGAATTGCTTTTTGCATTCTGGCCTGACTTATAGAAGGTTTATAGCCGGCCTTTCCTAATTTCTTGAGTATCATTCTAGTTTCTTATAAGATATCATTAACCTTATATTAGTGATTGCTTAGCCCAACCCTTACAGGATTAGCCTCATCCAAAAAAAGATTACTCGATAATAAACTTGAAGACAGGATCTGGATCATTCCAACTAATGGTTCTAGCCCACTCTTTGGAGGACTAGCCTTGAAACAGAAAATCAAAGATTAATAAACCTGAAGACAGGATCTAGATCTTCCTAGCCAATGGCTCCGGCCTACTCCTTAGAGGACTGGCCTTGAAACAACCATTCTCATTGGGGTCTTACTGGTCAAGTTATTCACATGATCCGTCTTTTCTTACCCTTAGAATAATCAGGGTTTTATTTTTGATTTCTTGGCCTGTCGCTGAACTATACCTCTTTTTATCATATATATGTATATGTATTTTCTTATTTGGTTCTCAGTTATTCCAAAAATGGCCATAAGGCCTATTTTTTTATTAATGTGGCCCTCATGCCTACTAGAATACAGTTCTTTCATCATTAAGCACATTCATATCAATAGTAGAACTGCAATCTACATAATGGCCCTAAGGCCTATTACATTTGCAACTTGTAGACCTCCCACAAAGTTGAGAGGTATTGCTTTAGATACTTGCTATTAATATATCTTTTGGTGAGGTTTTCCTTCCATGCTTGCTAACTAGTAAGAATTTCCCTTTAACACTTTATGTATCTTGAATGGTCCTTTCCAATTTGGGGAGCACTTCCCAAATTCTCTGTCCTTTGTACTCGGTGATAGAATCACTTTCCATACTAGGTCTCCTTCTAGAAAACTTCTCTTCTTCACCTTCTTATTGTATAGCCTGGTTATTCTTTTTTCTTTCTGTGTAATCATATGATCCAACACCTACGACCTTGTATCTTCTAAATCTTCTAGCTCCAATAACATGGCTTCTGGAAATTGCTCCGGTGTCAAACCGTGTTGGACTGCCACTCCGAGTGAAGGAACCACAATCTTTAAAGGTAGAATTGCATCATGGCCAAAAGTCAAAGCATATGGAGTATTCCCTATAGTTGTTCTCTTGGAGGTTTTGTATGCCCATAATGTCTCTGATAGAACATTATGCCAATCCCTCGGGTTGTCATCCAACATTTTCTCTAGGATACCAATAATTATCTTATTAGAAGCCTCAGCCTGCCCGTTAGCCTGAGCGTAGTGTGGTGTAGAATTTAGCAACTTGATACCATTACTGCTGCAAAGGCTCGGACCTCTTGACCTGTAAACATGGCTCCTTTATCTATTATGATAGACTTTGGTAATCCAAATTGATGGATGATCTCTTATTTGATAAAGTCAATCACATCTCTCTACTCAACCTTTACCATTGGGGCTGCTACCGCTCATATGGCAAATTGTGTCCTTTGGATGAAGTCGGATGGATTTTTCTTATCAAATCTATAGCCCAACCTTTAAAAGGCCAAGGCATTTGATTATAGACCGTAAGTATGTTGCTGGCACCCATTGCAAAGCGCCAAACCTTTGACACTCTTGACATCCTCTAGTAAAAGTTATCCAATCCTTCAGAATAGACGGCCAATAATGGCCATCTCTCCTAATCAACCACCTCATTTTTACCCCTGACTGGTGAGCTCCACATACCTCACTATAGACCTATTCCATCACCTCCATAGCTTGTAGGACGGACAAGCACCTCAGTAACAGACCTGTTGGGTCTTTCTTGTACAATTCACCATCCCATAAGGTATAGTTGATAGCCTGCATTCTTGTTTTGTGTGTAACCTTACAAGCCGAATTCTATAAATATCTCTTGAGATCTGTTCGCCAATCATTGAGATCTGCTGTTTCACAAGTCCATGTCTTAACTTGTATTCCTCTTTCCGTGATAGGCGGGTGAATCCGTCTTTGAACCAATATCAATCGGTGTGTTAATTCCTTCGACATCTTTAGGACTGATGCTACTTGTGAAAGTTCATCGGCCTCCCAGTTTCATTGCCTTAGTACGTGTAAGAATTCCACCATCTTAAATGACTCTAGTAACTGAACTGCTGCTGTAAAATACGGGGCTAGTGCCAAACTAGAGCATCTATATTCTCTCATCACCTACCTGAGAACTAGCTGTGAATCCCCGATAATGTTTATGTTTTTGGCTCCCAACTCCTGCAATATTTCTAAGCCAATTATCAAGGCCTCATATTCAGCCTAATTGTTAGTGCAATCAAAATTCAAATTGAATGATAAAGTAGTTTTAGTCTCAGTGGGAGAAATAATGATCACTCCTATGCCTGTTGACTTTTCAGTACTAGATCCATCATGGCTGAATATCAGTCCCATACATAGGTAATTCTCTCTCCACAACTCCCCCTATCTGTACAGATGGATGATCTGCATAAAAATCAACTAGGGCCTAACCTTTAACAGATTTCTATGGGGAATAGATCAGATTAAAATTAGACAAACTCAGCAGCCATTTCCCTATATTACCTGATAGGACTGGCTTGTTCAACATGTATTTTATGAGATATGTTTGAGAAACTACATAAACCCAGTTCCTCAATAAATAGTGCCTCAATTTAGTACAAACAAAATACAAGGATAGACATAATTTATTGATAGAAGTGTACCTTACTTCAGTTGGAGTCAATGCTTTGCTCAAGTAATATATGGCTTGCTCATGACCTGACCCATTTTTTTGAGCCAGAAGACATCCAATGGACTCTTCAGCTGCAGATATGTACATCTTCAGGGGGGATACCAGATCTGGGAGGCATCAGAACTGGTGGTTTGGATAGGTATTCCTTAATCTGTTCAAATGCCACTTGGTGCTGTTCTTCCCATGAGAACTCTTCTTGGTTTTTTAGTTTCAGAAAGTCTGAGAACTCCTTAGTTTTTCCAGCTAAGTTGGAGATGAACCTCATTAAGTAATTGACCTGGCCTATGAATCTCTGTAATTCCTTTTTGTTCCTCGATGGAGCTGCTTCTCTAATCGCCCTTGCCTTGTTCTGATCAACTTTGATTCCTCTTTGATGTAGCAAGAAACCCAGGAAGTTTCCTGCCTTTACCCTAAAAGCACATTTAAGTGGATTGAGTTTTAGGTTGTGACTCCTTATCCTTTTAAAGGCTTCTTTCAAGTGCTCTAGATGTTCATTAGCCATTTTGGTTTTGACCACAATATCATCAATGTAGACCTCTATTGTCTTCCCCAAGAGATCATGGAAAATTACATTCATGGCTCTCTGATAGGTGGCTCCAACATTCCTTAAACTGGATGTCTTCTTCTATAATATAAATCTGGTTATATCTTGAAAAGCAATCCATAAAGGACAACAAAGCATGCCTTGCCACAGAATCCATTAATGTATCTGCTATAGGCATTGCATATATATCCTTTGGAGTTACCTTATTGAGGTCTCTAAAGTCCACACAAACCCTCAATTTCCTATTCTTCTTCACCATTGGTACCACATTAGCTAACCAATTAACATACTTAGTGGGTCTGATAAACCCTACTTTGCATAACTTCTCGATTTCTTCCTTAACCTTGAGTTCTACCTCCTTGGACATTCGACGCGATGGTTGGCGGTATGGTTTGAACTCAGGTTTAATAGGCAACCTATGTTCCACCAATTTCCTACTCAAACCAGGTATCTCAATGTAATTCCACGCAAAGCAGTCCTTGTTATCTTTCAACAAGGTGATCAATTCACCTTTTAATGGGTTTGCTAGCTCCCCACTTAGGTAAGTGATCTCTGGCTGCTCTTCTGTTCCTAAGTTGAGTTCTGCCAAAGGTTTTGGTGTCAGTCATTCCACTATTGCATCTTCCAACTTAGGTGGGGTTGGATCTAAATCTTCCATTGCAATCTCTTCTTAATTTGGCTCCAGCTCTTCTTCATACACTAATTCGGCCTCCAAGGCCTCCCACTCCCCTTCTTCTATAGATTCCTACTTAATCTTATCTATCAATTGCTATAAGTGGCACTTCAGAATTACAACTGTAGTCGCTGCGTATTGCTTCTTGGGGTGACTAATCATTGAGAAATTTTATGATTGGGGCAGAATTGTTCGGCCTCTTGTAAGGTACAAGAGCAGTAGTTTTGGTCAAGATTTCTGCCTGTTTCTTGATCTCCAATTCTTCCTTTTGCACTTCTTCAATGTGGACCTTCTTAGGAAATCCAGACTTGCCCTTTCCTTGGAAACGGATCGGCCAACATCTTGGTCGTAATACCTCACCTTTACTGCATCTGATGTAGCATGGAATGGCCTGTTGTCTGTCCATACTATCTCCACATCTTTCCCTTTCCAAAAAAAAAAAAAAGAATCGGTGTAAGGAGGACGGCACACACCAATTGGTGTGAATCCAGTCTCTCCCTAACAAGGCCTGGTAATTGGCGGATGAGTTAACAACAAAGAAAGCTACCAATAAAGTCTAAGATCCCACTATCAACTCCAATGGTAGAACCCCTATTGTCCTAGTCAGTTCTCCGATGAAGGCCGACACTGAGACCTCTGTAGAAATGAGATCCTCCATTGTCTTTCCTAGCTCTGTCAACATTCTTACTAGTATGATGCTAACTATAAAACCGTTGTCAATCAACACCCTTGTTGTTAGTCTTCCATTTAGATGTGCTTTAATATATAAAGGTTTGATATGTTTTGTCATAGGCTCAGCAGGCTTGTCAAAGATGACACTCTTGAGGCTGCCAGGGCTGGTGGCCTGGCTAGTGACTTAACTCAGGACCTGCCCTACTTTTTTTTGTAGCAAATTCTTTTCCTTCTTTATCACATGCATGTATCAGACCTTGAAAATCTACAGGTAAAGTGATAACTGAAGTAGCACAAGTTAAAGACCTGGGATCTATACCTCTCTTGGAATAGTATTCTTCTATGTCTGAGTCTGAGGCATCAGAAACGTTGTCCAAAGCCTTTCTCTTGAACTTGGAGCTACTTCGAGAACTAGACCCGTAGGACTAGGTCTCCTTATGCCCACCTTCTGATTTAGAGCTATTTGATGCCACACTATCAGTGTTCTGCTCTTCGCCCACCGATTTTGGAAACTCATGCCCCCCCAGTTATTCGACTTAGGTAAGCTCTCAGTCTCTTTCCTAGGTGGTCCCTTTAGGTACCTAACCTTGTAATTATATTTACCATTGGGGTTCCCCAATAAATCCTCTTCCCACTCTTCTTTTCCACTAGCTTGTTGACTGTCTTCGGTGGGCATTCTATCTCTGGATCCGTCGTTTCTGTGTTCGGGTCAGTTGCTATGGAAACTTAGGGTGTCTGACCTACTTCAATCCTTGGTGTGGTGGGTCTCTCGGTGGCAGCACATACCGAGGATGAAACTCCCTCACAGGTGGTCGCTGTTGCTCATTCTTCTTATATTAGGATCTGGTCTTGGCCAGAACTACCCGGTTCTCACTCCTTTTTTGTTCTACTGTTCCTAACCTTGATCTTTCTATCGCACTTTTTTGTTGGGGCCCTATATGGTTAACCACATTAGTTTCAACCATAGTGGGTTTGGAGATCCATACCTTGGACGTTAGGCCTCTATGTCCCTTTTGCCTTCTGACCTCTTCTTTTAGTTTGGCAGTCTCCTGATATTTCACCTTTAGTTTCTCCTTGATCGCCAATAGCAGTCTGAGATCAGAAGGGGCTAGATCTGTGGCTCAAACCTCTACTACTAGGGGTGAAAAAGGGTCCTCATCAATCATCATAGCTTCTTTCTTTTCAAGGAACTTCAAAACCCTTTGTTGATGCAATCCTAGATGATGTTCTTGAATGCCCAGCATGCTGCTGTGGTGTGGTTCCATGTGTTATAAAATTTGCAGTAATTCCTCCCCTTCAATTCCTCTGATGAAGGTAACTTGTGATCAGGTGGGAAAGTTATAAACTTCTCCTTAACTAAGAAATCAAAGATCTCTTCAGTCTTGGAGACATCGAAAGTATGTTATGGCATAGTGCTAGAAGCTACGGGTTTCTTCCAAGCCTCTAGTGTCTTCTTTTACAACAAGGGGCATACACAAGATCCGATATTGGTGATGTCAGCTATAGCAACCCCCACCGAATTCACTTCTTGGAAGTAGGACCCCATCGAAGATTTCTTTTGATGGTTCTTTTCCCTTAGTAGTTCTTCGTACCTCGAGACTTTGGCTGCCAGCTCATAAAAGTCCTAGAACTCCATGCCTTGGAACTTTTTGTTTACCTCTATGTCCAGACCTCTTTGTGCTTACTTCACGTACTTAGTCTCAGGTAACAGGATTTTGCACCTGCTTCTCATCTTCTTAAATCTACTGATGTACGTGTCTGCATTTTCTCCCGATCTCTGGTTAATTCTGGACAGTTTAGCAATGCTGACTTCTGGTTGAGCTCTAAAGAACTAAGTGTGGAACTGTCTCTCCATGTCGGCTCATATGAATATTGAGTTTTTTTGCAGTGAAGCATACGAAGAAAAAGCTAGACCTGTAAGTGAATTGGGAAAGGCGTAAATTCAAATAGGTAAAATTATCTAAATTAGCCAACTCACTGCATTGGATCGTAAACCTGGCTATGTGTTTCATGGTGGAAAAACCATCTTCTCCTGAGAATTGCGTGAAATCTGGGATCCTACATCCTCTAGGATAAGGATTCTCCCTATCAATGTACTCAGGATAAGGTTTGTAGAACTCTGGGCGGCCGATCTGTTTGAAACCTGGCCCATATAGTTCTTGAACTGCTTCCCTCAAAGTCTCTACATCAATTTGCATTCTTGATGGAAATGGTGGATGATGATGCAGGTTCCTGGTTCCTTGGGCTTGGACGTGCTCGGGTAGATGTTGATAGAACTGCCTATTCCCATCCCCTTCTGGAGGCGGACCGAAGTTGCCAAACTGTATAGGGATCTGCCTTGTAGTTGGGCTGCCTGTAGCTTGAAGACCTGGTCCTGCCCTGCCTATTTATGGACCATGGATTCCTAGTGGAGCCACGCCTGGTGTTGGTGTGCTTTTTTGAAACTATTTTCATTTGGGATGGTATGCTCATCTCTTTTGGGAGGAATGACATACCTGTCTTTAGCTGCCGTGTTAGAAAACTGAGGAGGCCTGGATGGCATAGGGTCTGTTGTAGCAGCTAGTGTCATTGGTGGTGGAGAAGGTGGAGGCCCTTACCCCCCCTAAGTTTTGAGTGGAATCCCTCGGGGTGGGAGAGTCTCCTCTACCAGCAGGTGAATTGATTTCGGCCATATACAGGCCTGGTTCCCTTCTATCTAGGCTCCTCTCCCCTAAATCCCTCACAATCACTGAGTTGGTCTCACTGATGGAGAGCTGGATCAGTTTGAAGAACTCCTGGAACCCTTCCATGTTTAGGCCTGCGAAGGCCTTCAAGTCTTCCTTGGAAATAGCATCAGACTTTGTTAAGGTTTGCCCCCCCCCCCCCCAACGGGCTCGCTGGTACCTGCATATAAAGGGTTAACTGGAGACATTTGCTCAAAGGTCTTCACTAGGTGAGGAACCATCCCTTCAAATCATGCTGTCGCAGGAACGGGTTCAGCATCCTAAGGTGCTGCGACTGTTTCTTTTTCACTTCTAGTTTTTGGAGGCATCTTCAATGACGTCCCACCGGGCGTGCCAAAAAATTTATTCCCGCCTTTTTTTAGGACAAGTGGATCTACTCCAATTGTGCACTTTACTTTGGGTGTGCCAGAGAGTGTAGGTCTCCCAACCGATGTACCTGACTTGTCAAACGTTTTGTGGGTGTGGATCCGCTACGAAAGTATCCCACAAATGCCACTAAAATCTCAATGTGAAAATTATAAAGGTGCAGATCTAGTAGCGTGAATAATTACTGGTAGTACTAGCTGTTAAACTAAAGGACTAGTATGTATTATTGGATTGACTGAAATGAAAATTTAAGGAGACTAAACGTAAAGGAAATTGATTTACAAATAAAAGAATTAGACTTGAACGAAATTGAAAGGGTTTGTAATATTAAAGTTGAACTAAAGATAGAGAAATTAAAGTGCAATTGATGACAGAACTATAAAATAAAGCTAAGTTGAGCTGAATTTGTATTGAATTGTAGTTGTTGAAGTTTGATTGTTGAATTTGCTCGTTGTCCCTTCTTTAAGTCCCCTTCATTCTTTTTTATACTTGAGCAGGATTTTCCTCTATCATGGGGCAGTTCTTTGGTAGAATCAGCTAAAAACATAACTATTACCACCACCGTGTACATGCTACAATGGATCTCGGATGCATTATCAATCTCACTTGCCCATTCATAGTTATCGTTAATTCTCTTGGCTTATTGTTACCTGTGCTTCCTATAACACAAGATCCGATATTGGTGATGTCAACTATAGCAGCCCCCACTGAATTCACTTCCTGGAAGTAGGTCCCCATCGAAGATTTCTTTCGGTGGTTCTCTTCCCTTAATAGTTCTTCGTACTCTGAGACTTTGGCTACTAGCTCATAAAAGTCCCAGAACTCCATGCCATGGAACTTTTTGTTTAGCTCTATGTCCAGACCTCTTTGTGCTAACTTCACGTACTCAATCTCAGGTAATAGGTTTTTGCACCTGCTTCTCATCTTCTTAAATCTATTGATGTACGTGTCTGCATTTTCTCCCGGTCTCTGGTTAATTCTGGATAGTTTAGCAATGCTAACTTCTGGTTGAGCTCTAAATAACTGAGTGTGGAACTGTCTCTCCATGTCAGCTCAAGTGAATATTGAGTTTCTTTGCAGGGAAGCATACCAAGAAAAAGCTAGACCTGTGAGTGAATTGGGATAGGCGTAAATTCAAATAGGTAAAATTATCTAAATTAGCCAACTCACTGCATTGGATTGTAAACCTGGCTATGTGTTCCATGGTGGAAAAACCATCTTCTCCTAAGAATAGGGTGAAATATGGGATCCGACATCCTCTAGGATAAGGATTCTCCCTATTAATGTACTCAGGATAAGGTTTGTAGAACAACGAGCAGCCTATCTATTTAAAACCTGGCCCATATAGTTCTTGAACTGCTTCCCTCAAAGTCTCCACATCAATTTGCATTCTTGATGGAAGGGGTGGATGATGGTGTAGGTTCCTGGTTCCTTGGGCTTGGACATGCTCGGGTAGATGTTGATAGAATTGCCTATTCCCATCCCCTTATGGGGGCGGACCGAAGTTGCCAAATTATATGGGGATCTGTGATAATCGGGATTTATTCTAACTAATTCAATGGGTTTTTATTGCAATTCTCTTTCATTTTGAGTTTAATTAGCACTTATTTTGTTATATTTTTGTAATTTCCAGTTCTTCGATCGTATAGAATCAAACCGGAGTGAATTCGGAGTCCGAACGAGGGAGAAATCGCAAAGTCAAACTTCCGGCCGGACCTTGACCAGACCTGGAGCAGAGGAGTGTTTTTGGGCAGCAATGGGTCCATTTGGCCGGATCTTGGCCAGACCTGGCAGGTCCGAGAGGATCTAGGTCCGGCCAGACGTCGGTCCTCCGTGCCTCTGAGCCGTTTCGATTCATTTTTTGGTCGATTCAAGTGGTTTTTGGGTGATTTTTAGGTGGTTTAGTCCGATTTTAAATGATTTTAGGGTATTTTTAGGTCTAGGAAAGTGTTATACTATAAATACTAATTAGTTTTAGTTGTTAGCCACCTTTTTGCTTTATTTTTAGTTTATTGTTCTTAGTTTAAGATTTTTATTTTCTCTCTTAGAATTTCTT
>CANYLF011205022.1:0-21042 GCA_948193215.1 Bocquillonia castaneifolia
TAAATGAAGAAGGGCGTTCTCACCTTCTAGCTGAGTGATTCTCGCCTATAAAGGATCATTGTTCTCCTTCAAGTCGGCGATCTCTTTCTCCTGTTGGTCTACCTTCTCAACGACTGTTTGAAGCTTTGCTTCGAGATCTGCCTTTGCTTTGTTGCACTTCTCCTTTATGCGTTTGGTCTTGTCCTGCTCTTTCTTTAGCTCAGCCTCAGCCCCAGCCCCAGTAGTCGCTTCATCTACAGCAGACTTGACTTGAGCTTGCACATCTTTAACAGCTCTCTTATGAGCTGAACGCTTCGCCTGATACTTATACTTCATTGTTCGGACAAGGTTCAACGTCTGAAATAGATAAATGAAAGAAAGTTAGTAAACTGGAATGTACAAAGTAAAAAAGATAAGGATATAATGTATGACAAAGAAACTTACTGAGAGTATGTGCTCCTGAACTTGTAAGGCGAGCGAGTTGTGAGTTCACCCTGAAAGACCTTCCATATCAGTAAGAAGGCTTATTTCCCTGCTGATTAATGCGGTGACTCGATTGTCTTTAACGGTGGGATTCCCCAACTCGTCCACCTAGCCTTGGGCGTAGGCGCTAACATCAGCAAGCTCGCCTTCAGAACTAGAGGACCCATCATTAATGGCCTCTAGCAGCTGAGAGCGAGTTTTCTTAGGCGCAGCTGCTGCCTTCAACCCCGCTTTCACCAATCTTTTTCTTTTTCAGCTCGCCTGTGAAGGTTGCCTTAGGGGAGCTTCAGGGATAGTTGACTCCACTAGAGGAATTGGTGCAGCAGCAGCAGCAGTTGTCTCCACTACTTGAGGGGGAGATGTAGAAGGGTTTGCCCCTGTCTCTATGGCTCCTGCTGCGGTCATCATAGCAGCGTAATTGATTCTCGACATCTATACAAGAATAAATAAATTAAATATAAATGAAAGGGAGAAAAGAGTAAATACCATTGGATGGTGAGTGGCTGGGTTCACCAGCTTCAGCTCCTAGGTCAGTTTCCTCCTCTTCATAATCCTCATTAGATTCATCCACTAATCGAGGGCCAGAGGGTCTAGTCTTGGGGGTGAAATCCTCTCCATATAAGTGCTTTTTAAGAAGGCTTTTAAGATGGACTGTTTGGAGTTCGGCTAAAAATTGGGCAACCTCTACAGACGTGCTGGCTAACGTCCTCACCCGTTTAGGTTTTTTGAGAGGAGTAGACCAGCTATTAGGGATTTTACCCCACCCTGTTTCATAGGTCACTATGAAAAAATTGTCTCGCCACCCTTTTAAATGGTTCTTGAGACCCTCAAACCTCTTCCTAATTGCCTGAAAGGCAACATATTCAGAAGTGCCTACTCTCTCTACCACGCTATATGTGTTTAAGAAGATTTCGGGGGTCAAGGTATAGCCTTTTGGTTGGCACATGATGGAAGTGGCGGTAAAAAATTTATAGGCATTGGGGTGGAGGCGAGACAAAGGACATTGAATATTTTCTAAAATTTTTTGAAGAGAAAGGTCTAAGGGGAACCTAAGACCACTCTCCATAGACTCCTTATAAACTATCTGTTCATTTGGGCCTAGGGTTTGGTTGGCGAAGCTACCCTCCTTGGGTAGCCTCACTGAGTAACCTTATGGCAGACCGCCATACCTAATGGTGAAGAGGTCCAGTTCATCTTCATATTGTTTGGCAGGGTGGAGATCTACTGTATCCTTAGGCTGTTTACAGGCCATGTGTTTTGTTTTAAAGCCTGGAGGAGGAAAAGGTTGAGGGGCGACTTCTGTGGTATTATTACTCGCACTAGAAGACTAGGTATCACTATCTGAAGAGTTGTAAGGTTTGTCGTCTAATGGTAAGAAGGGGCAAACTACCTTTAAAGGTTTGGGGTTTACAGTGTTGGAAGTGTTTTGAGGTGCTGAAGTGTCAACCTGAGGGTTTTATCTTGGGCGATTGGGTTGGTTCACACCGTCTGATGAATCATAGGACACTGAGATGACAGAGGGTCTAGCTTGGGGGGTTGATGTGGAAGATGAAGAGGTTGATATGTAAAAGGAGGGAATCACCATGAACAACCTAAGTCTTACCCAGAAAAATCCCAAACAGTTATCAGAAAACATAACCAATTGTTATTGCAACAACAGACACATACATACCAGTCACTTAAACATATTTTTGAATAAGCATTTTGTCAGTAAGGTCAAAGGCATATGAACAGACTCTCACAAGATAGGGACATTCAACTAAACATGTATGGGTATCATAGCGTAAGGCAGTAAGCCACATATGGGGACAAGCAATATGTTTAGATGCAAATCTCACATTAAATCATCAAATCCTAGGATGATATTCAAAGCATAGAAAGTATAAATAAGCAGCTCATCGATTCAGCAGGCTTAAAAAAAATACTAGAAAAAGAAAGCTTATTGTGATTGATGAAGCGTTTCGACTAGCTCTGCAAATGGCTTGCTGGTAGAGGTAGAAACGTCGTTGGAAAGAGGAAGTAATGGTGGCCGGAGTAATAGTGGTCTGTTGAAAATCGTTGACGGTAGGGAGAACTTATAATGAATAGAGAGAGAAAATGAGAAGATGAATAGTTTTTGAAATATATTAGGGTAATTATAGAGGGAAAACTGAACGGTTTTATCTGAGAAGCCGTGGACAGTTTTCTCTAGGAAACTGAACTGACGTGACTTAGTGGGACACGTGTCGATTGGAGCCGTTTCACATGATTACAACCTCTAGTAATTTCTAACACTTGCCCATCTAATAATATTCTTCCAATGGAAACGTGTCCAATAGAGGCGATTCTTATTAAATTTCAACATCCAATGGTTCTCCTTTGTTCAAAAGAGACATTACCGCGAGACGATTCGCCAAAGACTGAAATTGCCCTCAAGCTAAGTCTTTGACATTAGCACTGCTGGAGGGGGAATTGTGATACGAATCACTATTTTAAGTCAAAAAGGTTCAAAGGGCCCATTGCATGCTAGGCTCACGTTAGCCCATTTATATGTCATGACACCTTGAATCCTAAGTCAAGGGGGACTCTCATCACAAGGGGGGTTCCTAATCCTAGGGGGACTCTGACTCATTACAATAAAAAAAGGACTCCTAAGCCTATTAGGACAAGGATTCCAAGGCTTAGGGGGATTGTTCCTAATACTATATAAACCCTTGCCATTTAGGGGATCGGGTTTCGTTCTCTCATTCACACATACTTATAACTCTCAAGAGAATATCTCTAACTTATGAATCGGAGTCAGACCCTGGGGACCACCCCAAGTCTGCCCTTGTTTTGCAGGTTCAGGTGACTTAGAACGGTTTAGGTGACCTCCGGGGAACCTCAAATAGACTTCAACTCTTGGAGAAATGTCCTGAACGTTTCACTATGTTTAGGAGAGAATGAAACAAAAAAGAAAATAAAATAGGTGCCTTCTACGTCAACTTTGCTTTTAAGGAAGTAATTTTACTCGTTGATCTATCTTAGATGATCATCAAATAAGGTTACTTTGTAAAAAAAGTAATTATAGAATTCAGTATTTTTAATTAAGTGTTTTTAATTGTTATTTTATTTTTTATAAAATAATTTTATTTGGTCATCTCATCACCATTAGATAAGATTTTAACATTTTAATCCAATGGTAGTGAATTGATCAAGTAAGGTTATTTTGTAAAAAGTAAGTTAATCGTAAATATTTCCTTTCAACTGCATGCTAATCTTCACAGTGGATGGGAGGTTTTGAATCTAGTTTCACATAATAAAAGAAGATTCTTTATTATCAAAGCTAGACACTGGGACAATGTTTAGTTAGAATGAATTTATACGAGAAATTATATAAAATCCATTGATTTGTATTAAATTTATTATTTGGTATACGAAGTTTTTTAGATGATAAATTTTATAAAATTCTTAAATTTGTTTCAAAACTCCTCATTTTGATACATTTTTAAAAATTCACATTAAATTTTGAATTTAATAAAATTTATGGTTTTTAATAAATACTACTATGGGTTGTGTTAAAATCCATGCATTCCCAATTTACACGGTCTTATCCAAACATTGCCTTAGACTATTCAATTTATTTTACGATATAAAATAAGAGATACAAATATCATCTTATTTAATAAGGTACCATTATATTCTTTTTTTTCTTATTATTTATTCTATTCCGAAATTATTTGGCTGCCCTCTTTAGTTTTTAACTATGATGCATGAATACGGATATAGTGATACGCGCACGACATGATACGAATACATGATACGTAGATTTTAAAAAATATAGACACAATACGTGAAAGATACGCTTATATATATTATATATAATTTTTAAAATATATGTCTATTTTTCATATATTTACTAATAAAATTAATAAAAAACAGCATAGTAACATATTTTATACACTAATTTAATACAAGAACAATAGGTGTTTGGTTTTAAAAAAAATATATTTTATTAAACCTAATAGACATTTAGAATTTGTGAAAGTAAAATTTTATTATCCAAAATTTTAAATTAATTAAAGTGATTAATATAATCTAAGAAAAAGTAAATACAAATGTTCAATAATAAAAATAACAAATGATTACAAAGGGTGGAAAAATACAAAATAATTAAGAATAATTAATTGTTAGTTTTAAAGTTTTGTTTGACTTATTATTAGAGTCTTTTGTTTGTACCCATGAGACGTGGTTCAAGTGGTAAAACCACTTGAGGTTGCAGGCTTTATGTCTGGAGATTGAGAGTTCGATTCTTAGGGTCGCATGAGGAGAGTGTGCTTCCAGATGGAACTCACTAGACCGGGATTAATTGGGATTCCAAACGGGGCTCCGGATACCCGGGATAACAACAATTATCAAAAAAAAAATCTTGTTGTTTGTAGTCTTTTTATCATAAATTTTCTTCTATTTTTAATTTAAAATATTTTTCTAATTTGAATAAATGAAATTTAAAAATTTGGCCATGTACCTGACACAAATAAAATATGTGTCAGATAGGAGTGTTACGCTTTTTTTTTAATTTATTTTTTTTGTTGGACATGATTTAATGTGATTGATACATGTCGAGTAAATATCAGATAGATACATATGGCTGAAAAGTATTGAACACTGCATACCCTTATGAGTGAAGTGTCGGTCCATCATAGGTTTTTAACCTTTCCATTTTCTTTCCTTCTAAAAAACACTTCTAAAAACATAGCACAAATGAGAAATTTCTTATATGAAAAGATAGGGGTGTTGGTCCTACACGTTTATAAAGAGAAACCCGGACAAATGTACCATACATTATTAGTTGATAAATTGATAATTTAATAGTTCAATTTCAATGCATCCCTAGGCAGCTGATGTGGTGACTTTAACGCTGTATTGATAGAGGATGAGAAAAGGAGGGGCTCGGCAATGGATTGGAGATCAACAGGGCAGTTTAAGGACTGATTAGATTCTGGAGATTTAAAGGATTTGGGCTATCATGGTCCGAAATTTACTTGGTGCAATCGATAATCTGGGGATAATCAAATTTGGCAGAGGCTACACCGGGTGGTTGCTAATGATTATTGGAGGTTACTTTATCCTGCTGCTCAAGTTTTGCATGAAAATTTACTAGGCTCGGATCATAGGCCTATTGTCTTATTCTTACGAAAATGGTCCTCAAAATTTCGAAGAGTCTTCAAGTTTGAATCCAAGTGGTTATTTAGAGATCAATGCCCTCAAATTGTTCAACAAGCTTGGAGCTTAAATTTGCCTAAATCTAATTCTTATGTGTTGGTAAGAAAGCATGAAAGTTGTAGGAAAATGCTATCTAAGTGGGATAGAGAAGAAGTGGGCAATACTTCTGTTAAAATTCAATAGCTTCAGACCTATCTGGAGAATCTATTCTGGGCCATTGAGTGAAGCTGGCAAAAGAGAGGAACAACGAGTTCTAGAAGAGCTTAAAATTTTATGGAAAATGGAAGAAGAATTCTAGTATCAAAGATCTAGGATTAACTGGCTCCAATCCGGTGACAAGAATACGAGATTTTTTCATCTGTCTTCAATTCAAAGAAGACAGCGTAATCAGATTCTTAAGCTAAAAGTTGGCGGCACTTGGATAGAGGATGAGGATTCAATTATCCAGCTGATCTCAAATCATTTTCAGAATGCTTTTACTGTAAAGCCAGTTTCAGGTTTTTCCAATGTTCTCGCTTTTATTCATCCATTATTAACTAATGCTGATAATGCTTGTCTTGCTGCTGTGCCTATGTTTGATGAAATTAAAACTGTTGTTTTTAGTCTTGGTGCATATAAGGCCCCTGGTCCATATGGATTCCAGGGTATTTTTTTCCATAAATTTTGGCATGCGGTTGGTGCTGACGTCTGTACTGCTGTTACTAGATTTTTTCAAATAGGATTTATGTTGAATGAATTTAACAGAATCCACATTGTTCTTATCCCTAAAGTCCCTATGCCTGAAAGTGTCTCTCAATATTGTCCTATTAGTCTTTGCAGTTTTGTATATAAGATTATCTCTAAGATTTTGGCCCTTAGACTTAAGAAATTTTTATTCAAACTCATTCCCGAGAATCAGTCTGCCTTTATGCCTGATAGAATGATTCAGGATAATATTATAATTGCTCAGGAGGCTTTTCACTCTTTATCAAAAAACCACTCTAAGTCTAATCACTTTCTTGCCTTAGAGCTTGATATGAATAAGGCCTATGATCAAGTGGATTGGAGCTTCTTATCTGCTTGTCTGTCTGCTTTTGGTTTCTCGGATTTTAATGTGAACCTTATTATGTAGTGTGTTACAACAGTGTCGTATTCTCTTATGATTAATGGCAAACCTTAACCAAGTTTTAAGCCAACTAAGGGGCTGAGACAGGGAGACCCAATATATCCCTATCTTTTTATTCTGGTATCTGCAGCTTTGTCCCTTATGCTAAATCATGCTCTACAAAATAAATCCTTGAATGGTTTTAAAATATTTAAAAATTGTGAAAGAATTAATCATCTTTTATATGCTGATGATACTCTTATTTTTGGTAAAGCCTCTCTTTCAGAAATGACTAAACTGATGTCCATCCTTAATGATTATTGCTTTGCTTCGGGTCAATCCATAAATTTCATAAGTCAAAGGTCCTCTTTTCTATAGGCCCCCCCTAGGACTTAAAAGATCAAATTATCAGATTTTTAGGGATGGAAGTTATGAGTTATGAGGATAAGTATGTAGGTCTGTCAGTTTTGTGGCATAGAAGGCAAGGGCAGAGTTTCTAATATATTATGGACAGACTTAGGAAGAAGGCTCAGGGATGGAAATTAAAATGGCTTTCTCATGCAGGTAGAGAGATTATGGTAAAATCAGTTCTTTCTTCTATCCTGGTTTACAGTATGTCTGTTTTCTTGCTTCCAAAATCTATATCTAACTTTATTGACACTTTTATGGCAAGATTTTGGTGGACTCATGAGGGTGACAGAAAGGGGATTCCATTTGTGTCCTGGGAAAAAGTGTGTCTAGCTAAATCTCAAAGAGGCTTAGGCTTTAGGAAAAACTGCAGTTTTAATCTGGCCTTGTTAGCTAAACAAGTCTGGAGACTTTTAATGAACCCTGAAAAATTGTATGCTAGAATCTTGAGGGCTAAATATTACCCATCTTTTTCTATTCTGCAAGCGGTTTGCCATAAGAATGCCTCCAAATGCTGGAGAAGTCTGATTCAGGTCATTCCTGTTGTTAGGAAAGGGAATTTTTGGAGTTTAGGGAATGGGAGGAATATTAACATTTAGGAGGATCCATGGGTGCCTAATTTACCTGATTCCAGGATTGTATCTGGAAAACCTCTAAATGCACCTTTGCTAGTTAATCAGCTCTTTAATAATTCTTTAGATGGTTTGGAATTTGAACTTCCTTGCTACTTTGTTTTTAGATTGGGAGATAACAGAGATAAAAAAAAATTATTTGTAGCTCCTTTAGATGTTTTGGATCAATGGAAATTTGATAAAAAGGGCAGGTTCACAGTAAAATCTCCTTACTGTATGATTCAGAATAGTCCAGGAGCTTTTGCTGTATCCCGCCCATCTTCCTCTACCATTTTTGATTGGAAAGGTTTTCGGTGTCTTCATTTGCTTCCTAAGGTTAAATCATTTGTCTGGAAAGTTATTCATAATGCTATTCCTACTATGAAGAATCTGTTTTCAAGGAAAATTGTGCTTTCACCTGTTTGTGCTATATGTTCTGAAAATGAAGAGTCTATTGAACATTTATTTTTTCATTGTTCTTATTCTTTAGTTGTATAGTTTGCTTCTCCCCTCGTTGGAAAATGGAAGAGGATCGAGTTCAATCATTTAATCATTGGTGGGGAATGTGGCAAAAGGAAATGAGGTGAAATCTCAGCTACTGTTAATTCCTTATTTGTTGTGGTCAATTTGGAAAACTAGAAATGACTGGGTTTTTAATGACAAGCCTCCTAATCCTATTGCAATAGTTAACTATGCGACTAAATTTTTTTTGTGAATTTTCATCAATCTCAACACTGCCTCCTTTGGATAATACAACTTTACACTCCTCTCAAGGATCAGTTGAAGGTAGTTTATTTTCTCCTGGTTGGACTACCATTTGCTGTGATGCTGCATTTAAAGAAAATGTTCTTGCTGCAGGTATTGCTGTGCTCTGTCTGGATGACCAAGGTAATCTTAGGGATGGGGTAGCTTTGTGTTCCACGGCTTCTTCAGTTTTATTTTCTGAAGCCAAAGCTCTTCTTAATGCTATCCGTTTTGCAATTCATCGCGGTTTTCAGAAGGTTATTTTTGTTTAAGATTGTTGGAATCTCATCTCAGATGTTTCTAGTGCAATCTCCGGCTAGGTTGAAATCTGAAGTATTGTCATTTTTATTAAAAATTTATTGGATCTTCACCCTTTGTTTGTAATCAAATTTGTTAAAAGACAATTCAATAGGGCTGCTGACTAGGTTGCAAAACGTGTTTTGTCTCTCTCTTCCCGTAGACTAGGTGGTTTCTCCACACTTTGGAGCTTTGCTAACTTTTTGCTTTAATGAAATGATCTTTGTTCAAAAAAAAAAAAAAGGCTGGAAGTTTGATGCGTGGATATTTTACTTGTTTCACACACATTATCAGTGTAGGAGACCCTATACCATTTACAAGAAAATAAATAAACACGTCTAGTTTCTGTATCACAATCTGCTTAGCGAGAAAAAGGATCGTTCAAAAATACAATATGCAAAAGCTTCATGAAAAAAATTCCAAAATCACAATCTTTAAAACCTTCCAAAACCACAAGAGCTAATTGCCAAAGTAGCATCAGCAACTATTTCCATATAAATCCTACAACAGGAAGCGCTAGAAAGGGAATGCTGTGAAGTGTAAACCAATTTCAACTACCCAAAACTCCATCTAATTATTTGTACAATAGAATTTTGACCCTTTTTCCCTAGTTGGATAAACAATCGCGCAACTCCTGTAAGCAGGAAAACGAAAAAAAATAATTTCCCCATCTTCTACCGCATTATCTTTTCTAAGTTAAAATGACATCTATGCCATAATGTTACAATAATGTATGATGCCCTTCACCTCCTCCGATGGCGGTAGCGGTCATATTGGTCATTTTCATAGCGGTCATAATCATCACTACTACGTTGTGAATAATCCATTCGTGAGTTATTCCACCGCTCATCAGTCTCCGTCTCCAATCTGGCTGAGCCATTACCATGGCGTTTACTTGATGATGAGTATGGTGATGAACTGTGATCAGCGAAATCTTCATACACCAATGGGCTCCTCCTTCCTCTCTCAGAATGTGATCTTGCAAGCGAAGGCGGATCGTAATTACCATATCTTGGAGGGTAACTAGATGGGCTGAATACTGGATCAACACCCGGAGGGCCCTCATCATTGGAATCCCTATGCCCTCTCTGTTCGTGGTGATGCCATCTGCTAATACTTTCTGACCAATAGTTTATTTTACGGAGCGGTCGATTCCTAAATGAATCAGAACTTGAAGGTCCAGCTGCCCAAAGTTGCTCATCAGCACTGTCAGGGATTGGTGCATTTATTCCTGGAAATTCAACAGTCTCTTTCATCGGTGGCTCGGGTTTTTCTGTTTCAACAATTTCCCCGTCTTCCTGATCATCTTTGACTTCCCCATCAGCAAATATCATAATCCCTGATGGTTGATCCTCATCATCTGGATCTGAAATATTAAAGCCAAATTTGTCATCACAATATAAAGAAACCATACTTCCAACCTACAGCTCATTATCAAAAAATCATCAAGTGCAACGAGTTCCAATAATGCCACAATATGAAGCTATTTGCAATGAATGACTATGCACTAACATCTATCCACAATTTGGTGAAGTTTCTTGGGCTCTATTGTTGACACTATCGCTCTGTGCTATAGAGTCCGCTAACCACTGGATATTCTTTTCAGTTTATTGGTTCTCTTTATTCAAAAGAAAGAACTAGTAAATATTGTGACTCAATTTTAACTGTTCAACCTTGACAACAATAGCAGCTCTCTATGCTAAACAAGCAATTCATAGAACAATATTTGGCATGGAATGCATTATTTAGGCATAACATTTCAAAAACTGATCCATAGATGATACTAAACTGATATCACTTTCATCAACACTAGTGGTTTGGTATAAATGAATTCCACAAAATTTGAGAAATTCATTTTCAAATGCATAAATTGTATTTGGTTTAAATCAAAATCTATTTAGAATTCTAATTTTTAGATTCTATAAAATTGATTACAAGTGGATCAACTCCCATCACATTTGATAGAATTTGCAAATGAACACTAAATCACAGGGAAATGAACACTAAATCACAGGGGATATAATAAAATTTTTATTGTGATAGAAATACCCTTGAATTCTATATTTTTAGTTTAGCATACCAAACACAAGAACTCATTTGCAAATGAATTCTATATGAAAGTCATTTGCAAATGAAATAAATTCTTTGCTAGGAATTGAACCAAAAAAACCTAAGTAAATGAAACATGAGTTCCTAAACCAATATCACGGGTCCTGGACTACCAAATCACCCTAATATGGTATATTCCGTAGTTGACCAGTAGTAGCAACATCCAAAATGAATGAACAAAAAATTCCCCAGACAGCATGACCAAAGAAAGTCACTTCGACCTAGGAATCAGCAAGTTAAAGCACAGTGCAGTTTCCTGCCACAGGAGAATTTGAAAAATTAAGACTGGGATAAGATGAGCGAGCTGTATAGATTACCTAGATATCCTGGTGGATATCCCAGTTCCCGCATTCTGTTAAGCCAAGGAGGTGGATCAAGCTCCTGTAGACCATGACAAGAATCAAAGCAATTTCAGCACAAGTGTCAATGTTGAAACAAAATAAAAGTGTCTCATGTTGCTTAAAAAAATTCTGAGATCAATCTTCAATTGAAGCTTGACACGCTACTACTTTACAAAAGTGACACAATATGCAGTTTTCATGCAACCAAGGTAAACACACCTAATTTCAAAAGTGCAAACATGGTTCACACTGTCAGACCAATTTTGGGATATTAGGACCGACGTTTTTATGACTGCCAACATGTCAAATAAAGGTTGATAATGATACAAACAAGAAAATGGTTTTTCCCTCATCCTTCCTCACTATCCCACACCCCTTTTTATCACATGTGGTGCACTGGAAAAAACTATGATCCACGTAGATATGTCTTGCACATATGAGTATCTCCTTTTTCCTTCTATGCTGGGTTCCGCTCTAGGCTCTAAGGCTATCTGAATTAGTAACAGATGGAATTTTTCTACTGGCTAGCTTCTGACACTAACTCATGAACTGAAGCTCACTTGTCCTTTGCAGCAGTTAATTTTAGATGCAGTGGACCAAAATCCTTTCCTTTTTATTTATTGCCCCGATGGCCAAACAACCCAAACTTCTACATTGGAGGTTTACACAGCATGGACTATGAATTGACACATGTAAGGAAAAAATGAATATAAACGAATGCAAGAATTTCAGACTTCTAGATAAGATGTATGCAAATGCATCGTTCAGTCACCAAAATAAACCATCAAATTCGAAAGACCAACCATGATGATCCTCACTGACACAATGCAAAACACTTCAGACATACTTTGCTCTGGTCTGAACCTAGCCCTTCACATGTGCAAATCAAACAAAGAAGCCACAAAATTGCTTCATATAAAATTGAAAATCCCTGACTGAAAATTTTCATATGCCTTGTTTTTTTTTCTTCAGAATTCTTTACCATCCCGGTCATACAAACAATCTAACACACATAGTTCTGGTATGGAATTTAATCAAACCTTACATAGAAAATGGATGTTGTCACCTATTATCTTAAAAGTTGGGTCTGATGCTCTGGCATCAAACCAGATATGAGTTTATCACATTTCATGGAGTGCTAAATCTCTAGAACAAGTAACCAGACAGGTTTTAATTTGATGATGCAAAAGCTTACCCCGAGACCCAAAAGTCGCCTTGTTTCAGCATCAAGAGAACCTGGCTTTAAGCCATCATATTTTCCACCAGAAGAATTCTGATAATAACGAGTTGCATTGCGTGAGCCGGCATTCTGATTTCTTTTGGACTTGTGCTGTTTTCGAGCACTATTAACTGCTGCATTGTCACGAGGCTTGGGGCAATCCTTCAGTGAATGGTTGTAAGAACCACAGTTGAAACAACGAGCAGCCTCATCTACTATTTCCAGGCCACTAAAAATAGAAGTAAGATGTCAAACATGTAAGGTTATCCAACAACAAACTACAAAAGCAAGTAAAATACTGGAAGCAGTACGCGAAGCTAGAGTAAATAATTAGATACAAGAAAACTATAAATGTGAAATTGCAGGTATCAGAAAAAGAAAAACGATGGTAAAAATAGAATTATACTTAATGGAGCATTAAGTCCTCAGAAGAATTGTCTTATTAAATGTGTGATAATTCATATCAACAAATATGCATTACTTGAAATCAAGCTAAGGGATGGCAATGCAGAAAATAACATAATCCTTTGGACAGACATAAGCATCAGTTCAGTAACTTAACACTTGCCAAGTTTCCACGGGATCAATCAAATTCATCATTTTCAGTAGTACATACACGAAGGCTTTTTTTTTTCTAGTTAATTTTTTATTGGCTTTTGAAAGCTAGAACTACATGAAACCAATGAAAGTTCCAACCATGCACAGCTTTGCACTGAACAGTGTCAAAGAAAGTCTAGAAACATAAAATGAAATCACACACCCAGAAAGAACCATGAACAATATCCATTTATAGATATAAATATGCCTAGCAAGGTAATAAATATATGAAAATTTTGCATATTTTAACCGACTGAGCATGCATGTTGTTTACATATGATACATGTAAGAGGACAGGAGTACTGATACAAGTGGACAAAGGATCTAACATTCTTTCTGTACTGTTTGATATCCAAGTAACTTGAGCATATAAGAAGCTCAAAGCAAAGAGGCACTGGATCTCAAAAACTATTTCTATAATGCAAAAGATGAAAAAGATATTTACCCTTCAGCATTGCTTGGGCCATCTGTTGAAGTCAAACCTAATGAAAAGCCACGATCATAAAGAGGCACAGAGTCACTTTCCGAAGCAATAAAATCATCACTCTGTTGTTTCTTTGTTTGGTTCTCTATCCAAAAAGACTGCAAATAAATAACACTTTTAGACATAACAAAATAGCAAAGACTCAAACAGCTTGTTCTCTTATTGGGTAGCAAACAGCCCAAGGGTGAAATAAATTTTTAATGGGCACACCAACTAACAGAGTGGATAGGCCCAGACCATCCGCTCTTTGAAGAATGGGATGGAGTGGGTAAGGTCCATGACAGTGTTTCAAGGAGGACACTTGAGAAGGGTAAACCAAGACCCAGCCCCCATCAAGAAGAGGAAGTATCTGCAACAACAAATCATAAGAATTGGGAACATCAACAGAAACCGTTTCTAATGAAGGATGAGGGTTCTAAAGAAATTCCCAAGTGCCAATGTTGTTGCAACTTATAGGTATAGCATGGTTGATTAGAGGATTTCCTTCAAATAACCCTGAGGTACAAGTAGAATCTACAAGATATCCATGGACTTTCTAATTCAAACACAATACTTATTTGGTCATGAAAAAAGTGATTCTTATTTCTATTCATAAGACAATTAGAATGAATACCCACAACTATATAAATATAAATGCACAACAGATAATACAATAGAAGCAAGGAAGTACTACATAAATTTTCAAAGTTTACCATTTTATGTAGAACTGGCCACGGTTCAGAACAAAATCGGAACTGGAACCAAACCAATGGTTCCGATAACTGAACCTTAAAGGGGTGTTTCCAGTTCGAGAACTGCTTGTTCTGGTTGTGGATCCAATTTGGTTCCACTTCCAAACCATTTATAGGTCCAATAATAATATTTACTTTCAAAATAGTTAGGAACCAGAATTGAACCTTAAAGGGACGGTTCTGGTTCCTGTTCCGGTTCCAAGACTGAAAAAATGGTTCCAGTTCCTATAACAGCCAGTTTGGTTCCAATTCAAACGATCAGGTCTAATTTCAATTTCAAGTAATGTACTTGGTCAAACAAATATCACTGGATATGCTTCATGGAGAGATATGCTTCATGGAGAACCAAAAAATGGCAATCCAGTCTTAATATGGTCCCCAAGGAAAATGTCCCTATTGCATAATTGGCACTTTATTTCTATTACAATCCTATTGGAATAACATTGTTAGAAGTATTGAACCTTCTATCAGATGCTCATAACAGAGATCCCAACCATTTTTCTGTCAGCATCGCCCACCGTGATTTTTTGTTCTCTAGGGATTTACATATCACAACGCCTTATCACTCACTCTAATTCCCACCTTACTAAGTAAAAGAAAATAAGACTCAGAAAAGCCGCCAGTATTCTCATGGTTAGTTCTTTATGTCAGACCGTAAGAACAATCTAATCAATGGTCATACATAATCTTAGTTGCTACATAAGTTATTCTATAGAAGGACAGAACTAACATATTGGAACATTAAATCTTTCTGACATTTAGACATCCACTTTGTTTCTTAAAGGTAAAACTGCTTCAGCAAATTATCGACGTTAAGTTAAACAACATGTTCGTAACACAGTTTCTGCAGGGATTGAATCTATATTTCAGATTGTTTTGTCTGTAATAGGTAGTTTAGAGTTGACAAAACTGTAAGTTCCAAGTCTCCAGTTAACACTATTTTGTTTTATGAGCAGATTAAGTTCATTAAAATTATGGGATCACTTCAAATCAGGTAAATTAATTAATGACGGACAACAAGGCATTCTCATCAGTACACTACCATTCATTGCATATGAAGAAATTGTTGACATAATAGCAGTAAAAAGAAAATAAAAGCCCATCACTATGAGAACAAAGGGTCCATGAAAATTCTAGTCCACAAATTAAACACATGCAACACCAGAGATGAAAGTGTAGATGGTTACCACAGCAGAGGATTTTTCTGTGCCAACACAGAGAGCAGGGAAATATGTTTCTTCGCCAGATTCTAGCACTTCACTCGAGTCCTAAAAGATTGAAATACACAATTCAGACGAACTCCTTCCAAATACAGACCAAGAGCACAAGTGAACAGCAGCAGACTGTCTGAAATATATACATTAACTCCATACAATCTCTTTCCCAAAAAAATGGTTTAACTGCATACAATCTCTTTCCAAGAAAAAATATGGTGGTTTCCAGTCAGTAAGACACATGAATCCACTCTTTCAGAGCAAAATGTCAAAAACACCTTCATTAGTTACAAATGCATTCAAACCTACTTAAGTTCTAAAAAACCACCAAAAGGGAAGTGCAGTTTGCAGTTTCATACTCAAGGACTTATTCAACACATTCTACCTTCTTGATAACAGACAATCTACAAGACTATGATGAGTGATAAATAAATTGTTATCAGTGCTACTCATTTACTTCACTATTTTACCATTCTAAGGAGCTTAGTTAATGCTATGAACCACAGCAGAGTACTGGAAACATGGTATGGCAAGTCTGGAAATAATGAGATGAAGAAATAAAACACATAAACTTAGACACAAGACATTTTCACCGTCACTGTTTCTCAGAGGAACTAACAACTGGCTGCTTATTGTGTTAGAAATGTTAAAAGTGAAATGGTCTGCTTTTTTATTTGGTGAATCAGATCTATACTACATACATCTGATCCTGAATGTTGAACTAAGAATTTTAAATCAAAAGGGGGAAGCATATTCTAGCAGTTTCACATGGCACTTAAGTCCACTCAGAAAGGAAGAAAATGTCAAAATTGTACTTCATTTTTAAACCATACAGTAAGCATTTCTACTTACAGATAACATTTATTGAAATCGCAGGAAAAGGTAACCAGAAGCTCCAATCTACTTACTTGAGATGATGAACCATGTTGCACATGCCACTCTGACCACTGCTGCAACAATTCCTCCAACTTCCGTTTGCTAGCTCTGTATGAAGTGCAACAATCTCCAAATTAGCCAACTGATACATCAACCTAATCTTAAGAGTGCAAGAAGTCCAGAAGAATAACAGTCATAATGAAGTAGAGAAGAACCAAAACATACAGCTCCAAATTCTTGGGATTTGTGAGCTATAATGAGTATCCACCCTGACCTTTTTAATGAGTTATAAGTGACATGCACCGAAGGCTGTTGTTCATCATATGTAATCCTTGCTCTCTTAACACCTGATACAGCTATCATATTGAATTATGGAAAGCACAAAAAAGAATTAGGGCATAATGGCAAACTAAAGGTTGTTTAACACAATAAACATAGGCATTAGGCAGTTTACACAAGTACTTTGCAGTTCACAACTCTAAAAGTCTGGACACAAAGTTCATTGGAACTAACAAGTCCACATACAATAAAATTAAAGAACTTGCAAGGAAGAGACTTAGTATAAAAAGCTATTATAAGTTAAAGCAGGATACGGCCACGATTTGTTATGTGATTGTGGATAGGACCCTCATCATTCTGAGCATCCAAGCTAAAGCCAAAGCTACCAAGGTTCCTAACAGTTCCAGAAACTTCAATATTCACTTGCCTGACAGGTGAATCAACCAAATCCATATCAACCTCTGTTTCCACCTGAAACTGGTTGTCTTCATTGGTAACATCATCTCGATTAAGAACCAAATTGTCATCATCTATAGCACCTTCTTCTGTTACAGAATCAACTAAACTCTCTCTTAAATTATCCCGGGGCATTGAGCCATCTCCAGCTTCACTATTGCCTTCAATTAGTTCCGAATCCTTCGATCCTTTGGTGCAATCATCAGTCTCAGGGGCAGTCGTGCCTGTTTCCACTTCATGAATCCCCAAATTCTCCCCATTCATCAAGGCATCTTCAGGCAGGCGAGAATCAGAAGGTTCATCAGACCCAAAATCAGGCTTATTAAGTTCAGTACTCTGACCACTCTCCCCAGTATTGACAGAATAAGGAAGGCTAATCATATCCTCAGCTTCCATACTGCGCTTCCACACAATCAGGAAAAAAAAAAATTTATGAAATTAAAAGTAGAAATATTAACCTTAGCACATGAAATTGAGAACAACAAAAATTAAAGGGAGGGAAATTAGGGTTTACGAATGAAGAAATAAATTTAAATGAATTGATTTAAAATTGAGGTGATTAAATCAATGTATGATTATGAAAACATTTAAAAAGGAAATGAAAGTGAAATTAGGGTTTATGAATGAAGTAAATAGTAAACAGATAGTAAGTACCTGAGATTAGGATAAATAAAGAATGTGAACCCTACATACACATATCACAAACAAACTGATCCCAGCTTTGGATCTGCTTCAATTCCTTTCTTTTCTTTTCTTTTAAATAAAAACGCAGCCTTTTTTTTTTTTTTTTTTTATGACTAGTTGAAAGAAAGAGACAAAAACGGAATCCGTTATATTATCTGATAATGATATATGTCTTTCCTATTATTATTAGAATTAAGGTAATATAATAAAACCCCTTCAACTTTGGTAGATTAGAAGAGTTTTATAAGTATTTTAATGTATTCTTTTCAAAAAAAAAAGTATTTTAATGTATTAATCTATTTTTTTCTATAAAAAAATGTATTAATCTATTTTTAAAAAGTTGAGTAACACCAAAATTCTGGTATAAATAAATTCCATAAAAATTTATAAAATTCTTTGCAATTTCAAATTTTTTTTATTAAAATCAAAATTTATTTAAAATTCTATTTTTAAATTTTATGAACCAAATTCCTCTAAATTTAATAAAATTTGTAAATAAATACCAAATAACAAGGGATGAATCTTTTATTATGATAAAAATATCCTTAAATTTCATACTTTTGATTTTTTTCATACCAAATACAAGAATTCATTTGCAAATGAATTCCATGTGAAATTATTTACAAATGAATTTTATTTTCTAGTGACGAAATAAAACCTTAAAATTTTAATAGAAAGGATAATTAATTATTTATACCAAAACCTAGAGGATTCTAATTAAATATTTTAAACAGGGAGGTGAAGAAACATAATATATCAAAGTTGAAGGAGGTATCATTACTATTAGTAATTATATGTTAAACTGTGTAATTTGTAAGTGTATAAAGTATAATTTGGTTTTTTGAATGAAAAATCTATAAATTTTTAAAAGCCATAGTGTACACTATATATTTGCTTTCTTTAAAATTTGTAATTTGATATATATTTCTTTAATTTTGCATAATTGACTATAATTATTGTATTTTTCTAAAAAAAACTAATAAAGTTTTAAATAGTAATAAAACTTAAAATTGTAATAATAAAAAAATATACTATTTCAACTTTTTCAGAATATGCTATCTTAATCTTGGTTTTTAAACATTTTTTCCATTTGAGTGTATAAATAAATTTATTGTACATTTTATTATCAATTATTTCTTACATGCTACAACAGGTCCAATCCTATCTATATTTCTTACTGTAAATGGCAAATGATAATGGTAAATGCTTCAAGCTTTTATTACTGTAAAATATTTGATACACACAGAGAAATTATAATCAACCTGTCACACTGAATTTCTCCATTTTTGACTCTATCTGAAAAGAGATAGAAAGTCTATTTTTTTATCCTATTTACTGTGCCAACTAGGAATCAAATTATCACCGTATATATTACAACCTAAACAAAACCAATTTATATATGAATAATAAACCTGAATTGTTCACACTTTTCATATGTTTTGAGTGAGACAACATTGTACTAATTAATTGAAGTTGAGTTCTTTCTGCTTTTCACTTCTTCTACTTCTTTTTAGTGTTGATTCCACAGACAGTGAATTTACAAACACTTTTGAGCCTGAAGTTGGCTCTGATAAGCTCATGGAATCCGTAACAAAACTCCCATTACTATCATCATCATCACTTGATCTTTCTACTTCTTTCATGGGTGCTTTTTCTTTTGCCTTAGCAGTAGATTGGTTTTCTTCTTCCTCTTCTTCAGCAACTTCCCAACTGCTACTGCCACTACTGCTTCTTTCTCCTGGGGAAGATGTATCACTTAATGTGTGAAAAATAGTAACACTCTCTTTCTTTGCACTCTGGAAAGAATAGCTCCTTGTGTTCCCATCATATAAAGGAAGGATGGAGCTTGATTGCTGCTGCTGCCTAGTCCCATGATCCCTGCCTAAACTGTAAGTTGTTGATAGTTTCCTTTCGATTCCTTGTCTTTCGCGTACCAAATCTCCCAGTCCTTCAATCACTTCATTTCCTGCTGCTTCTTCTTCTGCTGCCTTTTTTTCTAGTTCTGTTATCGTTCGGTCGAATTCTTTCTTCTTCACTTGCAGAGATCTCTGAAAGGCTTAAGATGTGTAAGAATATGGAAAGGTACTGGCATTCTTTGACACAAGATTATATTTCAAGCAATGCTTAGATTATAACTGGAAATGGAAGACTGAATCTTACACGTTTTTCGAGAAAATTTCCCAAGTTTTGACCCTCTAACTTCCTTTTGCTCCAAAATATACAGCAGAATCGTACTAGTCCAGCAAAAAGTACCAAAATTATTGACTCAAATAACAGGAACAACATTATTGTCTTCTCGTTGCCTGAAAAAAAAGAGCCAACACATTGTAATACTTCATCAACTATATATTATCCATATCATACTAGTATTTTGATCTTTCTCTTAAAAAATTATAGCTTGCCTGTGTAAATTCTAAGATGCTTAGGTCTTGCTTGTGAGCATGAAGATACCAGCTTCTCATCTGGTGATAAGTACAAGGTTACATAAAATTTCACAACCAAAAAATCTAATTGAAGATAGAGATAAAAGGAGGAGTATTACTTCTGCTACGGCACTGGAGTGGATTGCCTGTCCCTGCATCAGAGATTAATAACAAGTCCTGTGAGCATATAATCTGACAAATTTTACAAATTCAGTATCATAGAGACTAGGAAGGTAAAGAATCAACAAGGTGACCTTAAATAATTTTCTTAGAAAGGTGATAAATCTTGAAGAATTTCCATCCAAAGAAATTTAATAAAACAACCAGAATTTCCCCTTTATTAACTATAACAAACTGATCATGCATTTACATAAACCAGACATGCATACATAGTTTTATGGTGGAGGAGTCTCACTTGAAGCTGTTACAAAAGCAAGAACAATCCCCTCATCCAATGCAAAATGTTGCAGATCACTTTGAGACAATAATGATGAAAATTGACCTGCTAAACACAAGAAGGAAGCATAAAAGGATGTATACTTACTACTATTAAAATCAAAACCAAAGATAGAAGTCAAAATTGTCTTACATAAAAAGCTGAAATTACCAGGATAACTTTCAGAACAGTAGACTGCTCCAGTTGCTGGAACTAATAAGGTGAAGACTACTCCTTTAGGCCTCATTGCTGTGACATAATTACATTCACCAACTATGTGGGTAACCTTTCCTTCCATCTCTGCCTGAGATATATAAACTGCATAGCCAGAGCAGTCAAGAAATGGACTGACTTGGATGACATAATTCAGTTCAGATTCTTTTGCGAATTTCTTTATGTCTCC
>CANYLF011205392.1:0-15680 GCA_948193215.1 Bocquillonia castaneifolia
TTAGTCCAAATTACATGCAAAGGGTCAGAGCATATACCACAAATGCATCAAACACCCTAGGTTGCTACCATTTTAACCTAAGATTTACCAAATAGCTTAACTAGGTTCATTTCATGCACATTTCGCCTAATTCTTACCAAATAAAGTTAGATTACTTTTTAGCTACATTCCACATGAAATTTTTGCACAAAAGTTTTAAAGCACTAGGGGAGCCAACACATGAAGCAACCCCACTCTTCTCCACAATCACCATCCAATGCCACTCTTGGGAGTGGCATTGAGCACAACGCCACTCTTAAGAGTGGTGTTCTAGCTCAACCCACTCTCACTAGTGGCGTTGCCACTCTCACATGTAGGGAAAGGCATAAAATGCAGAAGAATGCAACTTTCGGGATTACCAAACCTCAAAAATTGGTAGAAAACTCAACCAAAACATCAATGCATGATGCAAACAACCTAAAAATAGTGTCTATATGGCACATCCCAACCAAGCATACATCTAAGCAATCAAATAACACTCAAATGACAATTACAGTAGGTATATGCTACACAACTTATAAAAACTATAATGCATGCCTCCAAATCATTCAAATTGCATGTAAACAACTCAAAACAACTTAAAAAAATTCAAAACAATGGAAACAAACATTAAAACTTGTAAATCAGCTATATGCATCATGCCAAGAACTTATAGTAAACATAATTGAATGCAATGAATATACAGTGCACTAATTTTTATAGAAATCAATTGAAATCGATTATAATGCACAAAATCACTCTGAAAATCATTCAAATGCCATAAAACATGTATTAAATCAATCAAAACATCAAATCATGACATTTAAATGATCTACAGTGAATTTCAATTTCAATTGAACTGAACGTGCAGAATATTGTGATTTTTAGAAAACAACTGAAATCAACTCAAATGCTTTCGATTTTGATTAAAACATGTTAGAATAAATTAGAAACAACATAAAACATAAATTAAAACAATTTTCAAAATCAAGATCATAAAAAATAAGAAATCTGAAAAGTCACGTACAGTGCAGTATAGACAACCAAAATTGAATAATAATCACCCATAACCATTAACAATCACACAATCATGCCATAAAACCCTATAATTGAATGAATCTAACATATAAACATATTAATAATCAACAAAACAAAAATCTAATGAAAAATGCAAAAGATGCAGTACGTACGTTCAAAACAATTTTGACGGTAAATTTGAACATATGGTTATTTTGATACACATAATGAATGAGACTCACAATAATTTCATAGAAACAATGAAAAATTAATAAATAAGAGATTTTTGAGCACTTACAGTAATGATCAGTGGAACTCCAGATTCAACAGATAGCAAATCAAAAGGAATGAATCTTCTAAGGAAGGCTAGGTTTCCTTCAATTGTTTAAGTTGATTGGCTTTTATTGTTTTTATCATGTACTGTTCTTTTTATTATTGTTTACTATTATTTTCTCTCTCTTAAAAAACATTTATAGGAGCTTCATTAAACCCTTTTTACTCAAAAGTTGCTAACCTCTGTAAAATTGCCAACCTTTCCAAAAAAAAATCCTCCTTTGTAGGAGAAAATGAGTGTGCCTTTTATAGGCAGTGACTCCGATGCTTTGCTTAATTCTTAAGCAGAAAGGTTTATATTTGAAATGGAGATTGGTTCAATTAGATCTTCTATTCATTATTTGAAATTTGAAATCAAAGATTGACATAAATCACATTCAGTTGCATTTTAAAATTCAAATTACAATCAATCCTCCTGTAAGCTTTAAGGAGAAATGGACTTGGGCTCTCAACTAACCTTAAGCCCAAAAGAGCTTAATTAATTACTTAAAAGGCCAGCCCATAAGATTTGAATAAAAAATGAAGCCCATTCCAACTTTTAAAGCCACAATATAGGCCCAAATATCACACTAAGCCCATTAACATGGCAACAGATGTTCTACGCCCATTTCGGAGCCCTAAACGTTGGAATTAGAAAAATTGTATTAGAGACAAAAACGTGCAGAATGACCCAATTTACCTAGAAAGTATGTTTCAGGCCACTTTGAGGCTTATATGAAAAGATATGATGAAAACAAAGCACAGTTTCATTTTAAAAATGATTTTCTGGCTTAAAGTAATGCATTTTCAAATCTGAAATCCATTTTTGAAACATCATATGATCAAAATGAAAGCCATCTCATTCTACTTACACCTTGTGAGCATAAGTGATCATCATTGGGAACTTTCAGCCGCTCCAAAAATTAGGTGTCTACACTCGGTCACGGGGGTGATTGCAAAATCGTGGGCGCGAAATATCGCCACGGGTGCGATATCCCTGGTCGCAGCTGGAGATTATAAGTCTCTTCCCAATTTTCAACTTTGCTCTATGAACTTCAACCTACGCACTTGGAAACTTAATTAGACACCATGTAAAGGTTGTTAAACTCAAAATAAGGTTGATTAAAACCCACTAAGGCCAACACTTTGCTTAATTCTCAAGCAAATGATCTGTAAATGAAATTTGAATTTGAAAAAGCATTGATTTGATTTTGAAAAGTGAGTCAAAGATTAAGTTTTTGAATGATTTTATAGAGTTTAGGTTGACCAAAATCACATCCAAAGGTTTCTGAATGATTGAAATTCGAAAAGAGGTTTTAAATCAGTGAAAAGCACGTGCAAATTGAGTTTGAAATTACATTTTTTACTGAAATTCATGCCACTGGATTTCTGGGAGTCAATGCCAATATGCTATTGGCGTTTGGGCTCCAACGCCAGTGTACACTAGTGTTGAAAGGGTTGTACTAGCATTTGGAATGTCAGGGCCGTTTTGAGGCCCGAAACGACAGAATTTGGAAAAACATATTAAAGACAAAAATGTGTAGAATGGCCCGATCTTTTGAAGGTTATTGTTTCAGACCATTTTGACACTCATATGAAAATTTATAATGAAAATCACTGAGGTTTGCATGGTTAGGGCAAAAACAAGCTATTTTTGACTCAAAACAAGCTTTTCGAGTTTGAAAGCTATTTCAAAAAGAATTTTTATGATTAATAGGGAGCTATTACCATTCAATTCATGTTATTTAAAGCATGAGTAATCATCATAAGGCCTCCAAATGACTTCCACATACCTGTGTCACAAATTAGGTGTTAACAGTTTGCCCCGGCTTTGTCGGAGGTTTGTACTATTTACCAATAATCTAAAAAATGACAACAAAGCATAAAACACATAATTTTTGAAAGAGAAATGCATACCTCATCATCGGATTATGAAGCTTTACCTTGGACCTCGATTGACTCGGTTAAACTCTATGGAGATCTCGCGTGCGTTGGATTCCACTAGGGATTGTGTGAAATCAGCTCCACTGGGGAACTTTGGATTGATTGTCTCCACCTGGGATATTTCCTTTGAGGGTTATAACTTCATTAGGGAATTTCAGGGCTTCTACACTCTTTTGGGGATTGCTCCTAGATTGGACTCCATTAGGGAAACTTATTCTCCACTTGGGGATATGTTTGTCAATTTATTGTAATTTGTTGATTAGATAACCATCACCAGGTGATCGGGATAGATAACCATCTCCAAAGTCTGGATTGGATAGCCGTCATCGGGTGGTATGGTTAGATAGCCGTCTCTGAAGCTTGGACTGACTCGAGGTCCACTCCACTAGGGAATGTTTGCCTCTTGTTAACTTCATCAGGAAATTTTGAAGGGAGACCAAGGTTTTAATTCCACTAGGGAATGGGACACTGGTTTTCCTTAAAGTTAACTCCACTAGGGAAAGGATATTGCCTTTTTTGACTTTTGTTGGAGATGTCAAACTCATGACTCCTACTGGGGGATTGAAATTCCTCATGTAGAATCTCATAGGGATTAATTCTTTTCTAAGGATGCTTACATGTGTGACTCACACTGGGGAGAAAGGAAAAAGATTTTGCTGATTTAATCAAGCAGTAATGATTTTGGCTAGTTTTCTGGTTTGGACGAAAGAATACTCATCACACACTTCAGGGTTTGCTTCAAATATTTCATAATTTGAAACAGAATGGGTCTAGTTCGGACATAGGAATACTAATCCATAGGCTAGGGTTAACTCCAAATGTTTCTTTATTTGGGGTAGAAAGGTCTAGTTCGGACATAAAAATACTAATCCACATGCCAGGGTTTGTTGCAAATGTTTCACAGTTAAAAACAGAAAAAGATCTGGTTCAGATGTCGGAATACTCATCACACGTGCCAGGGTTCATTTCAAATGTTTCACAGTTTGAAACAAAAAATGGTTTGGATAATGTTTGGAATCTTTTTCAATTTTTTAGGACTTTTCTAGAAGTTTTTTGGATTTTTCTGGGACTTTCCATCACTTTCTGCTTCAATTCTATAGCTTTCCTTTTTTAATTTTTGGAATTTTGACTGTAGTTGTCTCTAATTTCTGATAATTCTCTGAGATTTGCCCCCAAGTAGACTTGAAGTGGCTCTTCCTAGCTTTCATTTTAGTTTTTGGACCTAATTGCATAAAAACTTTTAAACTTTGAAAAATAACTTCAGGAACGAAAGTGAAAATTTGCCACTTTTGCCATTCAAGGTAGCGCGCTATACTCCCTCTCTTTCTTCTTTTCTTTAATTTTTTTGGATTCTTCCTTTTCCTTTGCTTTTCTCTTTCAATTTTCAACCAAACTCACCAAATCAAGTAGCGTTAATGGCATTCCCAAGAGCAAATAAGCTCAATGGGATTATGTAGACATTTTTTATTATAAGGAGGAATTCTATAAAGTGGAAAATTGAGGTATAACCCATGAAAATAAGATTTTTCCACTTTTCAACCATAAAAACCACATCTCTTATTCGTCTAGAGGCCGGGTAAGTGTTCCAACTCTTCAATTTCATTGTTGAATGACTAGGCTTTGTTGTATTTGCGAGAAACACGTGAAATGGAGGAACAGGGGGTGGCCAACGCCACTAAGAGGGCTCAATGCCAGTGCAAACTGGCGTTGAAGGCCAAACTCCAGTCCTAGACTGCCGTTGGTCTTCAAACGCTAGTGTACACTGGTGTTGGCTTTTTTGACAGCCTAAATGCATGTTTTAGCCATCCAAAATGAACAATTTTACTTGTATACGCTCTATAATTGTCACGGGCCCAATTTCATTTATTAATTATTTAAGCATTAATCATATCAAGTCATTTGCATCATAATTATATGTAATGCATTGCATAATATTAATTGGTAGAGTAATATTTGTGGGTATTAAGGTTTATGGAAGTTTGGGTTGGTAAGAACTTTATTGAAAGAAAAGTTAGAGGAGTTATTTGTAATAGAAGTATGAGTGTGTGACTAGATAGTTAGTCAAAATTTTAATTGAGGGTTGTGTGAGATAAGAATGTTAAGAGAGAGGACGTGTCCCAATAATAATAATAATAATAATAATAATAATAATAATAATAATAATAATAATAATAATGAGACAAGTGCCAAGAGGAGGAAAGGAAGGGTGGCAAGTTAATTAATTAATTAATTAATAATAATAATAATATTATGAGTGGAGAATCTCTACACAATCACCATCATCTTCCTTCCACCCTTCTTCTTTCTTTCACTTTCTCTACACCAAAAATCACCATTGATAAACCTTGTATTTTAATTGAAGAATATAGTTAAGTTTGTGAGGAGTTTATATTAGATAGTAGATTACTTGAAGGATTAGAAGCTTAATTGAAGTAAGTTTATTTCCTTTTATGTTAGTTAATTAAATTAGGGGTTTAGAGGATTTTGAGGGTTTTTGTTTATAAGTATATAAACATCTTCTTGGTATATTTTAGAGAGATTATTGAGTACTAATTGTATGTTTGGATATTGTATTGTTATTGAATGGTTTGTTGATTGTCTTATTGTGTTTAGGGGAACCTAAAGGCAAAGAGATTGTGAAGGAAGGCTAATAGGCTTATTTGGTTATTCTTCATATTTTGTAAGTATTTAATTGATTAAACTTGTGTATATTAAGTGGAAATTGCCAAGTTTGCTTAATTGTTATGTTCTTGGATGAATTGTGTAATTGTGTATTGGTTGAGATGTTGATTGAAATATTGATTAAGTTGATTGGTTAAATTATGTGATGGTGAATTGGATGAGATGTTGGTTGAATTGTGAGATTGTGTTTTGAATGAGTTATTGGTTGAATTGAGAAAGATGTGAATTATTTGTGATGAGAAGTTTTATGAATTGTGATGAGAATTGTGATATGTTGAGATGATGGTTGGTTGTGATTGTGATTATGATTATAATTGTGAATGGGGAAAGGATGACTCGTGAGATGTGATATGCATGTGATCGAAAAAGCTGAGTCGGGCGGATAGCTACTCGTATGTGTGAGATGGCGAGACTGAGCCGGACGGATAGTCTCATCGGTGGCCTAAATTGTGTGAGGAAATGAAAGTAAATGTGAGGTTGAGTCATCCAATCCTAATTTGATGAGAATTGATGTGAATTGAAATTGGTTGATAGTTTGAGATGTTGAATTGGTTGAGAATTACCTTGGTTGAACTTTGAATGTGATTGATTGTTAGAATTGATTCCAATTGTATATTCATTATGTGAAGTATGTGATAATTGTATGTTTTGGTAATTTTGGCTTAATGTATTCTTGGTTTAGTTGACTAAATACTTATTGAGTCGCCAGCTCACCCCTTGGCAATTTTTTCCTGGTTAGCAAGATAGTAGATAGTGTAGCAGTGCATTGCCTCAAATCATTTGCATCAAACAACCATAACAGGTGGGCCGGAGGAGTTATCACAAGCATGGGGCATTTGGGGATCAAAATGTGTATATTTTGATGTATGAGTTGGGATTGTATATATATCAAAATATGATTAAAATTAGGTTGTAATAAATATGTTGGAACCTTATGTTGATTATATAAGTTGAAGATTGGTATGTTTAAATGATGTTAGAGATGTGCTTTAAGTTGCCTAATGTTTGCCTAAAATTTGTGTTGAGTTTGTGCGAAATTTGAATTGGAAAAGATGATTTTTCAAGTGTTTTAGGCCAACATGACCTGCAACATGACCTAACCAGCCCATATCGTGCCAATGTTGAATAAGTGTTTTTTTGGGCAGTAGCCAACATGACCTCAACATGGGTTAACCCAACCCATGTTGCAACCCGTGTTGTCCACTGTTTGGAAAATTTTAAACTCAAATTTTTGGCTTTTAACCCTTTTGATTTATGTCCTAAACATATATTAATGATGTTTTGAACCCTTATTCTTTCTAAAATGAACATTTAACATACTTTTTATTTAAATTTTCAAATATTCTCTTTTGTACTTAATTAGTATAGAATGCTTATGCAATTGTTGGGTGTTACATTTTATTTTGGTATCAGAGCAGGGATTAGACCCATTGGGACATGAAAATGGTGTGAATATACATGAATGTATGATTGTGCTATGTAAGTGGAAAGTGTGAATGTGTGAAGCAATGGTGTACAATGCAATATGTGAATGTGAAATATGGATGTGGATGTGTTCGCAATGTGCAATATGCTTGTGTGATTGAAATAATGGGGATAGAGGGGATTAAGCTCACATCATGCAAGCATTTAGTAATTGTGCATAATGCATTCATTATAGTAAAGTTTGTTAATCATATAGGCATGGATGGACACTCTGAAGGCCCGTTAGGTTCACAAGAGTCAGTGCATGTACAACATGATGAACATGAGCATGGGAATGAGAATGAACCAATGGTAGAAGGAGCTGAAAATGTTGCTAAACAAATAGCTAAAGTGTTGAGGAGACTAGCACAACAACCACAACCTCCTCCTCCACCACCAGTTGAAACACCAGCATTATATCTAAATTTTGGGAAGTTGAGAAAGCATGGGGGTAAAGAGTTTGAAGGAATAACTGATCCGATGATAGCAGAAGAATGGGTGAAGTCAATTAAGGAAGTGTTCACACAATTCAAAACTCAACTAACAACTCAGATGAAGGTGAGGTATGCTACATCCTTATTCCTCAAAGATGCCAAAAATTGGTGGGAAGTAGTTTCGGGTAGCCAAGCATAGCCCTTGACTATGACATGGGAATAATCTCTAAGAGAGTTTAAGTCAAAATACATGCCACCAGCTTATCGGGAAAAGAAAAAGCTTGAATTTCTCGAACTAAAGTAGAATGAGATGTTTGTGGTTGAATATGAGCAGCAATTCACTAGATTATTCCGGTACGTACCAGAGGAAGTTGCAACTGATGAACTGAAAAGAAACAGATTCAAACAAGGGTTGAGACTTGAGATACAAGAGAAAATGGCAGTGCAACCACCTACTTTCATTGCTTTACAGGAAGCTGCAGTAAGAACTGAAGGTACAATCAAAGAAAGAAATGAAATGGAAGCAAAAAAGAAGAAGACCACTGGTACATTTACTTCATCTTACTCTAGGGGTACTTCATTTATACCTAGGGGAGGATTTGGGAGTCAGAGAGGAGGTTCCAGAAGTAAAAGCTGTTATCAGTTCAGAGGGCCTAACAGCAAATCATCAGAAAGAAGTGAAGGATCAGTAAACAGATAGAATACACCTAGACCCTCAGGAGGGGTTATGCATCTATTTGTGGTACATGTAGAAGAACATATACAGGAGAATGCTGGGGACCTAAGCCCCAATTATGTTATCAGTGTGGCAAACCGGGGCATTTTGCTAAAGAGTGTCCAGTTGGTGGGAGTGCAGCTAGTTCTTATCAGTTTGTTGGTCAAAGCAGTGTTGGAGATAATGCTCCAGTATCAGGGATAGGCAGGGGAAGAGGTGGAGGGACTTCAGCAGCTATTCTTGTAGAGTTTATTGAATCATCACTTCCTCAGGCCAGAGTATATGTTTTGACTCGACAAGAGGCGCAGGCATCTCCAAATGTTGTGACTGGTATACTTCCTATCTGTGGACATGATGCATACGTATTGATTGATCCAGGATTGACATGTTCATTTATTTCTCAAGAGTTTGCATTGTGTGTGCATGGTAGGATAGAACCATTGGGGTGTGAAATTTGTGTTTCTATGCCTGCTGGGGGAGTTATAGTAGTAAATATTGTTATGAGAGCATGTCTTATTATGTTGAATGGGGAAACAATATTTGTGAACTTGGTAGTGATTAACCTTCGGGATTATGATGTGATTTTGGGGATTTACTGCAATCATGCCACTCTTAACTATTAAACTAAAGAAGTTAGTATGAAGATAAATGGGGAAATGAAAATGGTATTTATGGGAGAAAGGAAGATTTTGCCTAACTGCTTGATTTTTGCAATAACTGCATCTCAGATGATTAAGGTAGGGTGTGATGCTTATCTTGTGAATGTGATAGACACTACAGTTGTTAGTCTAGGGGTTTCAGGTATGCCGATTGTTAGAGAATATCCATATGTATTTCCAGAAGAGCTACCAATGTTACCACCACATCGGGAGGTTGATTTTGAGATTGAGACTATTCTGGGAGTTGCACCTATTTTTATAGCACCTTATAGAATGGCACTAGTAGAATTACAAGAATTAAAGAAGCAACTTGAAGAATTATTGGAGAAGGGGTACATTAGACCTAGTATATCACCTTGGGGAGCTCTAGTGTTGTTTATGAAGGAAAAGGATGGAAGCTTACGACTTTGTATTAATTATAGAAGACTGAACCAAATCACTATCAAAAACAAATATCCTTTGCCTAGAATTAATGATTTACTTGATCAATTTAGAGAAGCCTTGGTTTTCTCTAAAATTGATTTGCGGTCTGGTTATTGGCAGTTGCGAGATGGTGAGAGTTCTATATCCCAAACAGCATTCAGAACACGGTATGAACATTATGAATTTATTGTGATGCCATTAGGGTTAACTAATGCACCTACTGCTTTTATCTCATTAATGAATAACATTTTCCAACCATATCTGGATCAGTTTGTAATTGTTTTCAGTGATGACATATTGGTATATTCTCCTAGCCATGAACAACATTAAAATCATTTGAGAATTATTTTGCAAGTTTTGAGCGAGAAACGTCTTTATGGCAAATTTAGCAAATGTGAATTTTGAAAGAATGAGATTGCATTTTTAGGGCATATAGTATCTGCACAGGGAGTTCAGCCTGATCCATCTAAAGTAAAAGCAATCAAAGAATGGGAGGCATCAAAGAATGTGTTAGAAGTTCATAATTTTCTGAGGTTAGCAGGGAATTTGTGAAAGACTTTTCCATGGTTGCAAAGCTGTTGACAAATTTATTAAAGAAGCAAGTCACATTCCAGTGGATAGCCAAATGTCAGGCTAGTTTTGAAGAATTAAAGAATCGATTAACTTCTGCACCTATACTTAAATTACCAAAATCGAGTGGACAGTATGTTATGTATACAGATGCATCTTTGAATGGGTTCGGGTGTGTTTTAATGCAGGATGACCATGTGATAGCTTATGCATCTAGACAGCTCAGACCACATGAACAGAACTACCCGACACATGACTTGGAACTTGCAGCCATTATTCATGCTTTGAAGACTTGGAGACATTATTTGTATGGTGAGACTTTTCATATTTATATTGATCATAAAGTTTGAAATACATACCTACGTAGAAAGAATTAAATCTCAGACAATGAAGATGGATAGAATTGCTTAAAGATTATGATTGTACTATTGATTATCATCCTAGAAAGGCTAATGTGGTGGCTGATGCACTCAGCAGGAAGACAGTTGAGAGGGTTGCAGGTATGACTAAACATCATCTAAGTTCATTGATTTCTTTGCGAGCCATGAATGTGTCTTTATTTGTGAATGACAGAATGTTACTAGCTACTATGAAAATAAGGCCCCAGTTATTAGAAGATATTAAACAAGCACAATTGAATGATTCTGGTTTGAAGAAGCTTCAAAAGAAGAAACAAGAAGGAAAACCAAGTGAATTAGCAGAGCCAGATGATGGTATATGGATTGTGAAGAACCGGGTATACGTTCCTAACGTAACAGTGTTGAAACAGAAGATTTTTTAGGAAGCACATGATTCACCGTATTCTATGCATCTAGGAAGCACTAAAATGTATCACGATCTGAAAAAAAATTACTGGTGGCTAAGAATAAAGAAGGAAATTACAGAGTATGTTGCTAGATGTCTGACATGTCAGCAAGTAAGAGCTGAACACCAAGCACCCGCAGGTAAACTACATTCTTTATCTATACTTGAGTGGAACTGGGAAAGAATTACTATGGATTTTGTAATTGGTTTACCTCGCACTTTTAAGAAGAATGATACTATGTAGGTGATAGTTGATAGATTAACTAAGTCTACACATTTTCTCCCTATTCAGTAAACTGACTCTTTAGACAAGTTAGCACATTATATGTTAGAGAAATTGTGAAATTGCATGGTGTGCCTATTTCTATTGTGTCAGACAGGGATCCTCGGTTCACATCTCACTTTTGGAAGAGTTTGCAAGCAGTAATAGGGACTAAATTGCATTTTAGTACTGCATTTCATCCACAGACAGATGGATAGTCTGAAAGAACTATTCAGACTTTTAAGGATATGCTTCGGGCTTATGCATTAGAGTACAGTGAAAACCGGGATGAACAGGTACCACTTATGGAATTTGCTTATAATAATGGTTTTCATTCTAGTATTGGTATGCCGACATATGAAGCTTTATATGGGATGAAATGTAGAAGTCCAATATGTTGGGATGTAGAAGAAGGGTTGAGGCAGTTGGAAGGTCCCGAAATAGTTCAAGAAATAGTGGACAAAATACAAGTTGTGAAACAGTTTATCAAGGCCGCGCAAGATAGACAGAACAGATATGCAGATGAACACAGAAGGGAGATGGAGTATGAAGTTGGGGATAAAGTTTTCCTGAGAGTGTCAGCATGGAGGGTATCCTACGATTTGGGAAACAGGGTATGTTGAGTTAAGATTCTAGAGTGAATTGGACCTTTGGCTTATAGACTTGCATTACCTCCAAAGTTGACTCGGGTGCATAATGTTTTTCATGTTTCTATGCTTCGATGATATCGTTTTGATCCTAGTCATATTATCAAGATACCAGAAATTAAAGTCTCGAAAAAACTTAGTTATGTGGAAGAATCGGTAGAGATACTAAATAGACAAGTTAAGAAATTGAGAAGCAAGGAAATTCATATGGTAAAGGTGAAGTGGGGTCAGCATTCCTCTAAGGAAGCAACTTGGGAAGTGAAGGAGCATATGAGGGCTAAGTATCCATACCTGTTTGACAATGCTAGTGGTGAGTAATGAATTTCGGGGATGAAATTTCCTAAGTGGGGAAGAATTGTCACGGGCCCAATTTCATTTATTAATTATTTAAGCATTAATCATATCAAGTCATTTGCATCATAATTATATGTAATGCATTGCATATTATTAGTTGGTAGAGTAATATTTGTGGGTATTATGGTTTATGGAAGTTTGGGTTGGTAAGAACTTTATTGAAAGAAAAGTTAGAGGAGTTATTTATAATAGAAGTATGAGTGTGTGACTAGATAGCTAGTCAAGATTTTAATTGAGGATTGTGTGAGATAAGAATGTTAAGAGAGAGGATGTGTCCTAGTAGTAGTAATAATAATAATAATAATAATAATAATAATAATAATAATAATAATAATAATAATAATAATAATAATAATAATAATAATAATAATAATAATAAGAACAAGAAGAACAAGAACAAGAAGAACAAGAAGAACAAGAAGAACAAGAACAAGAACAAGAACAAGAATGAGACAAGTGCCAAGAGGAGGAAAGGAAGGGTGGCAAGTTAATTAATTAATTAATTAATTAATTAACTAATTAATTAATAATATTATTATGAGTGGAGAATCTCTACACACTCACCACCATCTTCCATTTACCCTTCTTCTTTCTTTCACTTTCTCTACACCAAAAATCACCATTGATAAACCTTGTATTTTAATTGAAGAATATAGTTAAGTTTGGGAGGAGTTTATATTAGCTAGTAGATTACTTCAAGGATTAGAAGCTTAATTGAAGTAAGTTTATTTCCTTTTATGTTAGTTAATTAAATAAGGGGTTTAGAGGATTTTGAGGATTTTTGTTTATAAGTACATAAACATCTTATTGGTATATTTTGGAGAGATTATTGAGTAGTAATATGTTTGGATACTGTATTGTTATTGAATGGTTTATTGATTGTCTTATTGTGTTTAGGGGAACCTAAAGGCAAAGAGATTATGAAGGAAGGCTAATAGGCTTATTTGGTTGTTCTTCATATTTTGTAAGTATTTAATTGATTAAACTTGTGTATATTAAGTGGAAATTGCCATGTTTGCTTAATTGTTATGTTCTTGGATGAACTGTATAATTGTGTATTGGTTAAGATGTTGATTGAATTATTGATTAAGTTGATTGGTTAAATTATGTCATGGTGAATTGGATGAGATGTTGGTTGAATTGTGAGATTGTGTTTTGAATGAGTTATCGGTTGAATTGAGAAAGATGTGAATTGTTTGTGATGAGAAGTTTTATGAATTGTGATCAGAATTGTGATATGTTGAGATGATGGTTGGTTGTGATTGTGATTGTGATTGTAATTGTGAATGGGGAAAGGATGACTCGTGAGATGTGATATGCGTGTGATCGGGAAAGCTGAGTCGGGCGGATAGCTATCCGTATGTGTGAGATGGAGGGACTGAGCCGGGCGGATAGTCTCATCAGTGGGCACTTAAATGTGAAATTGTGTGAGGAAATGGTAGGAAATGTGAGGTTGAGTCATCCGATCCTAATTTGATGAGAATTGATATGAATTGAAATTGGTTGATGGTTTGAGATGTTGAATTGGTTGAGAATTGCCTTGGTTGAACTTTGAATATGACTGATTATTGGAATTGATCCCGATTGTATATTCATTATGTGAAGTATGTGATAATTGTATGTTTTGGTAATTTTGGCTTAATGCATTCTTGGTTTAGTTGATTAAATACTTATTGAGTAGCAGGCTCACCCCTTGGCAATTTTTTCTAGGTTAGCAAGATAGTAGATGTCGTAGCAGTGCATTGCCTCAAATCATTTGCATCAAACAACCATAACAGGTGGGCCGGAAGAGTTATCATAATCATGGGGCATTTGGGGATCAAAGTGTGTATATTTTGATGTGTGAGTTTGGATTGTATATATATCAGAATATGATTAAAATTAGCTTGTAAAAACTGTGTTGGAACCTTATGTTGATTATATAAGTTGAAGATTGGTATGTCTAAATAATGTTAGAAATGTGTTTTTAAGTTGCCTAATGTTTGCCTAAAACTTGTGTTGAGTTTGTACAAAATTTGAATTGGAAAAGATGATTTTTCAAGTGTTTTTAGGCCAACATGACTTGTAACATGACCTAACCAGCCCATGTCGCGTCAGTGTTGACAAAGTGTTTTTTTGGGTAGAAGCTAACACGACCTCAACATGGGTTAACCCAACCCGTGTTGTGGCCGTGTTACCCACTGTTTTGCAGATTTTAAACTCAAATTTTTGGCTTTAAACCCCTTCGATTTATGTCCTAAACATATATTAATGATGTTTTGAACCCTATTTCATTCTAAAATGAATAATTAACATTTTATTTAAATTTCAAATATTCTCTTTTTGTACTTAATTAGTATTGAATGTTTATGAAATTATTGGGTGTTACATAACGAGTCGTTACACCAGCCCATTACAAGTGCCTCTAGCTCGTGGAACCTACTGTCATTTTGGAAAAATTTTTGGCCATGTGTAATGGTCGTTACATTTTAAATTTAACTAGCTGTTACATATGGAACGACTCGTTATGTCTTGATTTTAAACATCCACGCCTCATTGTATTTGTAATGGCCCGTTGATATAAGCATAACGACCTGTTTTATGGCTCATTGCATACCACCATTTGTTGATATTTGTGGATTTCAAATACACCTACAAGAAAAACAAACTCACTTGGTCTTTGGTATCCAAACAAACTTGGATCCTTGAGGGTTAGCACTGACAGTGTTCATTATAGATGTCCATACACACCCACAAATGTAATGAAGTGTAATGGAATGAATAAAAATACTAGAAAACTAAAAATCCAAAAATTTGTTTCTAAAACCCTAACTTTGATTTTTCTCCAAATCTGCAAAATCAGTGTTTTAATTCTCAAAAGAACATCAAAATTGATTTTGAATGATGATTTTTGGCCAAAATCAAGTTTTTATATGTCAAAAAGATTAAGAAATGATTTCAAGGGCTGAAAGATGGTTTTCGACTCGTGAGAAATGAATGGGGGCTAATGAGAAATGAGGAAAGAAATGGGTCGTTTCTGCCCATATTAGGCATGCAACGAGCTGTTGCATGATGCAACTTCTCATTTCAGATGACACGTCCCATTTCGCACCCGTTTCAGCCTCCTTCATCCTTGTATGTTTCTATTTCGTAGGGACAAACATATTTAACTTGCAACGGGCCGTTCCACTTATAAAACGGACCGTTTCAACATGAAATGCCCCATTTCATTTTTGCAACTTTCTGTTGCAAACTTAAAATCATAAAAATGTATAAAATTATATTTTTGAAGATTTTGATACATTTACATGATTTTATCATGCTCCAAAAATATACAAAACATGTAATGCACATTTTCTTAAAGTTTACCAGAATAAAATTTCAAATGGAACTTTC